>VZRX01009622.1:0-83096 GCA_013398075.1 Notiomystis cincta | reverse complement strand
TGCTCCGCGCCGCTGCGCGCCCGGCCGGCGGCGGGAACAAAGGGCCGCGGGCTGAGCGCTCTCTCCTGTGCCCAGGACGCGGCGCTGAGGCTGGTCGCCCGCCGCCGCCGCGCTCCCGCTCCCGCCCCCCCCGCCACACAAAGGCAGCCGCAGCTGGACGGGCGAGGGACCGCGCTCCACGCCAGGGCTCCGGTGCAGCGTCTCGGCTGGTCTTCTCCATACTCATGAACATACAAAGGTCAACCCCTATCACGATAGCACGATATGGGAGACCGCGGAATAAAACCCAGGATTTTGAAGAGCTCTCGTCCATACGGTCCATCGAGCCAAGCCAGAGTTTTAGCCCGAATCTAGGCTCGCCGAGCCCGCCGGAGACCCCGAACTTGTCGCATTGCGTTTCTTGCATCGGGAAATACTTATTGTTGGAGCCTCTCGAGGGAGACCACGTTTTCCGAGCCGTACATCTGCACAGCGGCGAGGAGCTGGTTTGCAAGGTAATGCCTCTCCTTGTTCTCCCCCCTCCCCGTGTTCTCCCCTGTCGCGCCTGGGTTTCCCGTGTCTTGCAGGAGGGCGAGCACGGCCGTGTACCTCATTTATTGAGCAGCGGAGAAACAAAAGGCAGGGAGACAGGATTATAGGCGCATCCTGTAACTTTTCCCTCTCTCCAGACAATGGCCACGTTATAGCGGTGGCCCGGAGCCAGGTCTGCCTTCTATTGGCAGGGGGATATTTTTCTGGAAAGAGCCGTTCTTGAAGTAGGTTTTAACGTGAGTTCAGACCAGGAGAAAGCCTCATCTTCCCCGCACTCACTTTTCAAAATGGAGTAGGGAATCCCCAGCTAATTTTAAGGTGTTGGGACCTGCTGACTTCCTCGATTTTTACTGCCCCCAGTTCTGCACGTTGAGGTACTGAAGAGGATGGCGAAGCGGGGGGTGGGGGCAGATAGCCATCAGCTTTGTCTTAGAAGTGATTTAAAAAAAAGAGGAACTACATCTAATTAATCAGCCTGATCTCCCTCGCGGTGGAGGTTGTTTGCAAACAGCATCCTCCCCCATTGCCCAGCTGAACAAGAATAAAACCTGTACACCTACGGTTTTCAGAAGTGCAGACAAATTAGCTATCCCACTCTTTGTAGCCTGCCGGCTTTTTCCTGCCTCCTCCCAATTTGCTCCTACTATTAAAAGGTGAGCTGTGGGAAAAATCAATCCACATGCATGCACGTCTGTGGAGCGGTGTTTTTCTCTTTTTGAGCTGAGGGAATATTATCCTTTGTTCCGAAATTGTGATTCTCATTGTCTGTAGTGAGACAGACTTAGGTCCAGCAGACTGAAGCAGTACCCAGTAGTAGTTTTTATAACTACGTAGCAAATTGCAACCTTGCAACGCATGCTGCAGTGTTTGTATTATTCCCATAACACGGAATTAATGCCATTTGGCAAATTTCTAGATGGAAAAGTAGATGTATTATGGTTTACTAGTATTCCAGGGATTAATAATAGTGTTGCTGACTGTTTCATACTTTCTCATACTTGATTCATAAAAAGTTATCGACTAGGCTGTAGCAGAGAAGTGAAAATAATTACTCCTCCTTGCTATTTGTGAAGATTGGAGTTCAGAGGGCAATTTAAATATGCTTACTGATTGAGTTATAAAACCTGATGTTAAGGCAGACTAGGACTTTATGTGATTATTGGGGGGAAAAAAAGGCCCATGGCTTTGCAAAGAACTAATACTGCATGCTGAACTGGATGCTTTGTTACTAAACTGAAACAGAACCTGAGAATTTCGAGAATGAAAGCCCAGCTCGATGCAGAAGTACAGTGCTGCACTCTAGGACATTGGCATCTTTTCACGAAATAAACAGATCCCACAAAGCTGCTGCTCTGCATGAAATTCTAGGTGAACTTGCATAGCAAGTGGTGAAGCGGGGGCTATGCGCTTCTTTGTTTCCTGTTTGGTTTGCAGGATTAAGGCACTGTTTTGATAACACTACGAACAGTAGAACTGCACCTCACAAAGACTGGGCTGTTATTTTTTTTTCCCTTCCACTTAAGCTGTATGTTTTTGAGCTGATCCTGACATTTGAATAGTATCAGTTTTTCCATATGTGCGAGGCGCTACTAGCTGTGCTCCAAAAATACGATCCTAGCCTGGATTGCTAGTTTGTGGGTATGCAGTTGTCAGTGCTGAACCCGGCTTCATTTAATGTGTGCTTTAAAATGCCTGCAGTATCATGACAACTATTTGTCAAGTAGCCTTCCGGCAAAGAGACCTGCTCTCTGCTATCTCAGTGAAGATGCTCCTAGAGATTGCTTGCAGAAGCGTTGGCTTGGATAGCAGACACATACTGATGATTCTCAAGATTCATTTGGCTGCACCCATTGACTGTACAGATGCCGTTATTTGCTTCAAGGCTCTGTGGCATCCAAACAATGGTAACTTCTCACTTCCAGTTCCCAGCGAGAACTAAATCAAACTGCAGCTTATTGGACATTTGCTGAATTGAGGCCAGGGATCTTAAAAGCTGGGATACAAAGAAGCCCTTTATAGAAGGTATTTGAGACTGTAGCAGTATGATAGTGCTTCCTATCTACCCCCTTTCAGACGCAGTACTGGTACATATCCAGAACTACTTATTTAACATAGTCTGAGAACCACAAAATGTAACTAATTTACATTATGATAATCTGGTTTAGGAGAGAATTCTGGAAAGATGTTTTTTCACATGAGGGTTTGAGCTACATGAATATTCCTGCTTAAATTTTACTTTATAGCAGCTGCTTTGTGGAAGAGCCATTCACTTACAATGTAGTAGTTACGAGTTTTGAGATCCAAATGTCAATGAATTCTCCTCTGGAATGAATTGCACACCAGGGATTTCAGCAACACCCCCTCCCGCCCTGGTTCTGCTTCCCTGGCGCTCCGTGTCACCAGAATGCCTCGGTGCTAATCCTCCCCCCGTAAAATGTGCCAGGTCTGTTTGGCAGGCTGCCTTTAAGGTTGTTTTTCCCTGTGCCGGGGTAAGGCAGCGCAGGTATCGGGTGAGGGGAAAGGAGCTCCGTGAGGAGGGGGTGTCCCAATTTCTTGGGATTTGGGTCCTCTTCTGTGGAAGGAGTTTATTAGGATTGTGCTCTGAAGCATCAAAGGATGCAGGTTTTGAAGCATCAGGTAAATTTTGATTGAACAGTATCTTTCTTACTCGATTTTTAAAGGTTTTTAAAGCCTTAGAGAAAGCAGGGAGAGATTTGCTTCTCAGAGAGGGTACAAATATCCACTATCAGAACACAAATGCTGGAATACAGAAAGGAAAAAAAATTGCAATTTAAAACAGTGGTTAGAGGACCAGACCAGTTCTTCATTTTTATATTTCATTCAAAGGACACATGACTACCTTAAATTCTTTTTACCAAAGTAACAAAACACCCACGAGTAAGTTACATATTAATCGAATTTTTATGCTGGTGGAAATGCTAATCCTTGCTTTGTAGTCCTCTGCAGCAGGTATAATTAAAAATAAAAACCACTCCTATCAATACTTTGCTGACAGTCTCTTTTAGCACACTGACTTCTGTTATTCTCAATGAAGTCTTTCATTTTCTTGTAATGTGGTCTTTTCTCAATTGACTCAAATACTGATTCATTCGTCATCACTAGATTATAGTAACTTTTTATATTTGGGTTTCCCAGCAGCTTTTTTAGTTCTTACAGCTCATTCATAAGATCAGTGATAACATACTTAGTAGTAAAGGGACACTTTGCTTTTAATGGAGCACTTGATTGAAATTCAGAGAGTTCAGGGTGGTTTTGTCTTTGCCTTTTGAAGGGTGTTTGTCTGTGCTCCAACAGGCAGAGCTATTTCCCGGGTTGTCCTTCTGATCTTATAAACAGCCATTGTGGAACTGAGACTTGGAAAGTGAAAGTGACTTTGCTGTTTTTCAGAGATGAAAGGAAGGCAGGAAGTAAATAGGAATAGCAATAGATGATACTTTAAGCCTGAAAATCCTTAAGGCTTTAATGGGTTAATAAAATCAAAAGAGGCAGGCATGTGTATCAGGGTGGATTTAATGTGATAGCTTCTCTCAATACAAAGCTACTGGCTGTATTTTTTATGAGTTTATTTGGATGGAAAATAGAAAAGAAACACGTTTTTCTTCTAAGTACTGCCCTTACAAGTCAGTGGTCTTCACAGCTTAATTTAGGTTGTATTCTAGATCGGATCAGCTGTTAGCTAATAGAACTATGCTTTGCTAGCAGTTTTGAAGACTAGCCTTTCCTGTCAAGGTTACATGTGTCTTCTGTGTGGGGTTGTACAGTCTGCTGTGTCTTGTCCTCAGTGCCGTGAGCTTGTGACATCCTGTTTACACTGGTGCAGCTTTCAGCAGCTACATAAATTGTACTTAGAGATGGTTTTGTTGGCAGAATCAGATGTACCATGACTTCACTGTCCTTCATGTCACTAACCCTGGCTTTACTGTCATTGTTCCTGCAGGTGTTTGATATTGGCTGCTACCAGGAGTTATTAGCACCATGTTTTTGTCTGCCTGCGCATAAAAATATCAACCAAATTACTGAAATAATTCTTGGGGAGACAAAAGCCTATGTGTTCTTTGAAAGGAGCTATGGGGACATGCATTCGTTTGTTCGTACCTGCAAGAAGCTTAAGGAGGAGGAGGCAGCCAAGCTCTTCTATCAAATAGCTTCTGCTGTTGCACACTGCCACGATGGTGGACTGGTACTGCGAGATCTCAAGCTGCGAAAGTTTATTTTCAAGGATGAAGAAAGGTAAGAGTCTCCCTCACTTTGTGGCTGGGGGTGCCTGAGGTCAGAAATTTGGAGTTGCAGGACGTTGTACCCTTCATTGTCACTGTACCATTTGTTTGTGGTACACTTTACCTTTCTCTGCAACCTGATTGTGGGATGGATGTGCCATTTCACCTTCTGGCTGAGGCTTTGGAGTAAAGTAAGTATTAGAGCTCTCTTTGCATCCCTGCTTGGCCTCTGCATCTGCACCTAGAGGAGTTTCTTCATTCCTAATGGGGAGACATCTCTTGCAGGAAAGCTCTGAAAGGGTGTCTGGTGTAAGAGCTGCACTGTCATAGGAGAGGACCCAGTATGTTAGAGAGAGAGGACTGGGGACTGAAATGGCTTATCCCAGTGAGGAGATGTAAAGAGGAAGAACAGTCAAGTGTTTTCTGTAGGACTGTTCTAAGGACATCTTGTTTTCCATGATGGAAAGGGTCTGGAGGCTGCTTGTAAGAGTATTATGTGGTCATAAATGGTGCCTTGCACTGGGAGTGCTTGTTTGTACTGTCAGCTGTTGTAGTACTTGGTGAACTACTTTTTTTTTTTTATTATTTTTTTTTTAATCTCTCCTCCCATACACCCTCCTGTGTAAATAATTTGGGGAAGGAGTATGGGAAGACAGGGAAAGAAATAGCACTGGATGCTCTGGGTATTTTTGAAGTGCTCTTTCTGGTGTGGAGCAATAGTTGTACCTGTGGAAATTTCCTGTCTCTTTCCTCGTGTTTACCAGTCTTTTTTGTCTTGAGTGATGAATTTATTTGCAGCTTCTACGTAAGGTATCAGAGCAATAAATACTGTCAGAATAATGTCAGGCTTTCACAGAGTGATTAAATTGGAAGATGACCATTAAAAAAAATCCAAACATCTAAATGAGAGCAGAGCCTGCCTTTGTGCTTCTTCCTATCTTAGTAGAGGATGGGGAGATGTTTTGCCCTTTTAATTAAATCCTAAAAATTGTCTGAAAAGTGTTCAAACTGCTAGAGAATGACATAGATGTTCTGGAGAGCTTTGTTAAAAATAACCAGTGCATATCAATTAGGTTGAGGGAATTACAAGCAACAGCCAAGTTCTCTAAGTTCTCCACAGGCTCAGGAAGTTGCTGACCCAAAAATTAGATAAAACTAATACACAGTTCATTCAGGAAAGAAAAGTTGCTGGTCTTAAAATAAAAATGACATCATAAAGATGACCATCTATCCCATTTAAATATTCTCTACTTGCAATTATATTGCAAGCTGAATTTTGCAAAATAGGCTTCTCCTTTTATTCTATTTACAGACCGAAAAGTAAGATGTATTTTCACTTCTTAATTCATTGTCTGCAAAGCAAATAGCTATTCCTTATTTTTCTACTGCAGCCCCAAGGTCTGATTGACCCTGTATCCTTTTCAAATTTAAAAATCCTAAAATTAAACGAGCTTAATGTCCATTCATAGAGAAATGCAGAGCAGGTAGATATAAACTGCACTTCCACAACTTCTACTCACATTTTAATAATTAAGCACCATTTTAGCACCTCTGATGCAGATAAGAAGAAAATGTGCAAGATAGTTGAAAGAGGAATTATTTATTCTCTGTTGTAGGTGATAATGTCCTAATGTTAAAGTGGATTTTTTTTCCTGGGGATACATGTAAACCTGTGTGGTTTTGCTTGAAGAACAGAACTTGGAAGAGCTCCTCCAGGGGAAGGCAGCATGAGCTCAGAGCAGTGCAGTGGGAGCAGACGTAGGCCTGTGCTGAATGCTGTTGAACTCCTACCCTGCTGCTTACTAGGAACTGAATGCAACATAGGAGGCACAGGGCCAAATCCTTCAGCCACCCAAGAAAAGTGGTGTGTACTGTAATAGCAGTGTTGGCTTTTATGAATGTTTTTAACTTAGCTGTTGTCTGCAAAATGACACTGCTACTCACTTTTGAGCATTGTCTTCTAATTATACAATAATTCACTTTAAAGGTCAAATAGGACTTGCTGGTTATTTTTAAGATAATAATAATGTGGTTTTCTTCTGGATGTAATGTTGGTTTGTAAGTAGGAAGGTATTGTAATCCTTTCTCTGCTAAATAAACAGAGATGAAATAATGCGAGATAGAAATAGAAGCAAACAGCAGCGACTGCCTTTTTTCACATCCTCTGATCATCATGCTGTAATCAGTCATCACTTTCAATCTCCTGCTATATTTAGAAATTGAAAATCTTCCTGGTCCTCCTGAGTTCACAGAGGTGTTGGTGTGTTGCTGGCAGCCCTCTGAGCTCCCGTGTGTCTGAGGCTGCTGCTGAGGATGCTGAGGATGCTGTGTGCTGAGCAGCCCGTCCTTGAGGAGCTGCCGTCAGCAGCAGTGCCTGCCAGATGGGTGCTGCACCATCCCCTGCTCTCTGGGACTCAAAATGAACCAAAGAGGGAGAGAAGAGACAAAAATGGTGTTTGGAGAAATGTGTGTGAACTCTGCTGTGTGTCACCTGCTCTTCAGTGAGCTCTTTCTTAGTAGTTCTTTTCCTATTTCTTCAAGGCTGTTTTTTGGCAGTTCATTTTAAGTACCTCCTGCTATGGAACTTCCTCTTCTTTAGAACTCTCATGGCTTTTATTTTGGTAGAAGAAAAGATGGGAAATCCAGCATGCAGGCAACACATGAATGGAAAACTTGGTGCTTTTATTTTTTTTAGTAAGATGCTTGTCTGCTGTTAGCTGAGAGCTGCCAGACTGGAGGAGCCAGAGGGAATGTGAAGGTTATATGGAAGTAGTTCCATTTGTTTAAAAAAGAAAATCAATTTTACAGCATTTCTTAGTACATCTTCTTTTATTGATCCTAATGAGATCCTGGTAGTTCAATAGGAAAACAGAGCTCCTGAAGTTTTGCAAGTGGGTGCATACAGTGTAGAAACTCTTTTCTACCCCATTCCCATTATCCAAATTACAGCTGGAATTTGCAAAGATTTGGGCTCCTGATCTAGCAGCACCACAAGTGCTCTTTGCTTCAACTTGATGTCCCTGCTAAAAATTTGGATGTTGCAAATCACGGTGCTTTGGGATGAACTGGGAGATAAGAAGGTGGAATAAAGTACTGTTGTAGTCTGGTAGCACTGATCATTTTGTAGGGGTCCTAATTGCACTTACTAGAGGTGTTCTCTTAATGTGCTAAATCAAAGACAGACTGTGATCGTGTCTTACACTATTGCACGGATGTAAGTACATCAGTACTTAAAATGAAACTCAGAATACCACTGTGGAAACAAACAGAAACAATTTGTCTGTGTTTCAAGGTAATTTATTGTTTCTTTAAATCCTGAACTGCAGGAAGTTTGTAGATAGGGTAAATTGCATTCCATAAAAATGATGTGTGCTGTTGCTACATGGGTTTTTTGTTTGGTATAAAAAGTAGTGCGGTTGTGGTTTTTAGGGGGAGGTGTGTCTGTGGATCCCTTTGTAAACTATAGGTAAAATAACCAGTCTTGTAGTATTGAAATTTCAGAGTTAAACTCCATAAACATGCAGCTGATTTTGATGAAGCAGAAGTTCTAAGACATTACAGCATGGCTGGAAATGTTTTGTAAGACGGGTTAGCAAGCAGCAGCACATCTATTAAATGAGTGCAGTGGCTTCCAGAACACTAAAAAAATATGGAAAACAACACTGACTTGCCATGCTGAATCTCAACAGACTTCCTAAAGTACCTCTACGATACTTGAATACGTCAAAAATTGTGTCCTTAGACTTCAGAATGAAAGTTGAATCCAAAGCAGTGGGTGACCTATGATAAAACCTGTGGTCTTGTATGTTTTCTGCTTCCATCTATGTTGTTAAATATTTTTTGTCCTGGGTATTAAGCGAGATCAGTGTTGATGTTGTGAGACTCTTGCTTTTGAGTATTTCATCTGTGTTCATGGCATGGTATTTACTGTTTGTCATGTACAGCCTGTCCTCAGAGTAGGCCCTCGGGCAGAGCAGCCGTGCCCTTCTCCTACTGGTGTCCCATAATGATGTTGCAGAACAGGCAGGGGTTTTTGGGTTGTGCTAAAAATACTGCTGTACACAGTATATAGCTACTAAAGCAGTTCACCAGTCTGATACATAGCAGATGCTTTGAGAAAGAGCCATCTGAAAGATCTCAGAATTAAATGAAGCATTTCTGTGTTGGTTGTTTCAATGGTTTACTTAATACAAGAACATTTCTGCTGTCAGGGAATTATTAATTTCTTTAGTGCGTTTTAAGCCTTTAATTATATTAAAATATTAGGTGTCGTAATATTTGAAGCTTAAAGACCTTGTACATTCATCATACTTGTTGAAGGGAAAATTAAAATAATTTTGGTATTTAGATATTGTAATTTTCCTCTATTCTTTGCGTAAATATGAGGCAGGTGGGATCCAATAAAAATAAACAGGATTTGACACTTTTTGCTCTATGCCAGGGGAATGCAGCCAGTACAATGCACTAATTTAGAAAGCCTATGTTAGCATAACATATTTACTTGGTGCTTTTAGAATATTTTTTCCTCTATAATTTCTCCGCTTTGAGTGGATGATGCTTTAACATGACCTAGTTATGTTGTTTGCAATCCTCAAGATACAAACCTGATCCCACAAAAAAATACAAATGCATATACCAACCTTTTTGCATGTAGACCTTTCATTTTCTTATAGTTAGTAGTAAATTTTCTCCCCAGCATTTGTCATATTGTAACGTGGTTAGCAGCTTTTTCATCAGTGTGTTAGAATTTGTTGTTACTCTTACAATTCCATAGAGAACATGTAAGTTAATGCTTTCCCTAAGTCCTAGAAAGAGAGTCCTAAAGTAGAAGAAAATCAAACAAAATGGGAGTGCTCTTAAAATACCTGAAGATTTAGAAATAAAAACAGTCTTCATCTGTTTTGTCATTTAAGCACTTTGTACTACCCTGAATGGGGCCACAGGACCAAAGAGCACAAGTTCTTCATTAGTGGAGAATCACAGGTCAGATTTCAAACCAGAAATTATTATTCTTAGAATATAGGAGGAAGGTGAATTTCTTCATGGGCAGCAAATCTACTCTGAGGCTTAGGGTAGAAGATGAAGTGGTTGCACAACTGCTTTCCACAGAAGGGTTCATGCCCCCCTTTGCCTTTTGTGGTGTGGTTACTAAGTCTCTGTTCTCTCACTGTGTTCCTGGGAGCAGCACTGAATTTTTGTGTTTGGTTCCCTTCCCAGCAGAGGGAAGAGGGAGGCTGTCTGCAGGTGGTGAACATCACACCCGCCCTGTGAAGTGCATAAATCTCCCCCCGAGGGCATAGGTAGTCATACAGGTTAATTGCTGTGCCAAAGGTTATAAATTAATGCAAAAGCCAGGCAAGATTTGGCTGCTGTCTGGCCCTGGGATGATGAGAGGAACTGAAATGGATCTTGAGTCAGCTCAAGGCCGTTCAGTGAGCCCCATGAGTGTCAAGAGCCTTTGCTGTTGTACCCAGCACTGGAGTTTGCAGGAGGCTTTACCCCTGGACCGTCTGTGGTTCACTGTAAGGCCTTGTCTTCTTCACTCTCCCTGTTCAGGCAGGATGCTGTGGTATGTGTTGGCTGCCATGCCAGTTATGGGTGGTGCCTCTCCTGAGATGCCCATCATGGGGTTGATCTCTCTGGTGAAAGGTGCTTTGTGGTCCCTTGGACTAGAGGTGTCTTGGGACATCTCAATTTGAGTTCAAAGCTGGTCCTTTCAAAGACTTGAAAACCTCCATCCATAGACTTCCTGCAGAATGGTCCATGTTGAATTATGAGTGGATACTGAGGGTGTCTGTGGATGTCTGTGCTGGGATGAGGAAGGGAGGCAGGAGCCCAGTTAGCCACAGCTGCACTGGATTGTCAGAGTGAAATTCTTCTGCTGCCTTCTCTTCTAATTGTCCTTATTACCACACTGGGAGATTACTTCAGGCTTGGGAGGGAGAGGAAAGGTGGAGATTGTAAACAGGAGCCAACCTGCAGCATATTTAGTCTTGAGCACCTGCTTTTTTGGTAAATGTGTATTGCTTGGAGACAGGATTGCAGACATCTAAGCAAAAGGTTTTCAGTAAGGTTGTGAAATAATGGCATGCCTTAGAGATGTTGAGCACCCATCGCAGGCTCAGCAAGTGCCGGGCTGTTTTCACAACATGCAATTATGTTAACAAAATAAAATTGTGGTCTCCTTTCCCTATGGAGCTTCATCATACATTGTATGAAAAGACCTAGAAAAGATGGGGAACACAACATGTGGTTGACAGCACAGCCTTTTAAAACTCTGATCTTCAATGGGATCTAAAAAGATAAAAGTGAGGTGGTGAAGTAACTGCCCTGAGCCAGATTCTTATCAAAAAATGGATTGCTCAGGGTATTGTAACTGAGCTCCTCTGTGGAAGGGTCTGCACTGGATTTCACAGCCTGCACCCCAACACATGCATCACTACCTACCTGCTCTCTGGGGAACATGTTTTGTCCTTAGGCAATAAGGGCATGGAAGAAATGAAGTATATGGCACACAGGACGGGCTGTTCCCAGCAATCCTATTTGAGTGTTGTAAAGCTGAGGTCTTTGGAGCACCAGCCCTTCCTGGAGGTGAGTCAGAGCATTTTTAATTGGAATTCTGTAGGAAAAAAGCCCAGAGCAGCTTAAAACAAGTTAAAAGCTCTAAGTGACTGGGTACTGCAGGTCAGGGAGGTGCAGGCAGGGCTGGCTGTGCTGTTAGCATCCCTGCAGAGGAAGGGTGGGGGAGATGTAATTTTTAGAGGTTTCCTCATTGTGCGGAAGTAGCAGTGAAGGAATCTTCCCTTAGGAACAAGGTTCATCCTGTAAACCTGTGCTGCCTGCAAGTCCCAGTTGTCTTTCGAAACAGATCCTTGAACCTGTTGCATTATGCAAGAGACTGTCTTTGTGCAGAGTTTGTTTTGTTCTTCCCTGAAGTTGTGTAGGGTGTTGTGTATCGAACTCCCATGCTCTGTGCTGTTACAAACTGGAAGGGGATCTGTTGGTGAAAGGAGCAGGATTTAAATTGATGGCATAACATTTCCCTCCTGCTCCTGTGTGCCTCTCTGCCCCCAAGGAGATCGGGTAGTTGTGAGTTCAGAATGAGTCTTTGCACCAAAGCTGCAAATCATCTGCATGGGGTTTCATTACTGCCTTCCCTGTCTCACTGGCTCCCTGACAGCAGCCTACTTGTGCATTATTTAGGAGAGATTCCCTTAGTTAAAAAAAAAAATCGATTAGCAAAAGATAACTGCTTCCAATGTCGAGCTTCCCTTTTATTTTTTTTGCCTCCTTCTGACTTTAATTGCATGCATGCTCTTCTCATCTTTATGATGGGGTGTGAGCAACTGACCTCGATTAAATGACCTGTAAATTATTGGCCACATAGGAGCAATCCCTGGTCCACTGGGCAGTCAATGGCTTGAGTGCCTCTACCTAGGGGAAGGCTTTCCTGGCCTCAGTCAGAGTAATATTGAAATATGAGATAACATTGCTTGGGTGCTTTTAGTTTTTACTGTTGGAGGAATATTGTGAAGCACCTTTAGAAATTGCCATTTTATATTTACCTGCAATTGTATTAATAAAATGGCAATTCAGATGGCAGTGATGGTTGTTTCCTGATCTTCTGCTGCACAGAATCTGTAAATCTGGATCTTCAATAATAATTGGATGGTGTGTCTGGAGTGTCCATAGCAGCATGGCACCTTCAATCTCTTCCCAAAGCAGCTGATTTGGCTGTTGTATGGGCAGTGTTGCTGTGCAGAAATTGTGGGTCTAGTCTGCAGTTAGTGTTCCCAAAATGGGAAGGGTGGCTCAGCTGTTGTTCAGGTATTATTTCTCATACAGATGGCTTTGGGGACAGACAGAGGCAAGTGCTTTCATTGATTCAGGCTCTTTTACTACTGACTGCTTATTCACTGCAGTGAAGATATTTTCCTCTGAAACACTCAGACTATCAGTTGTTATCTCTGCTTTAAATGTTCCAGATTTTATTTTTCTCCTGCCTTATGAGTTTAGAGCTCTCTGAATAATTCCACAGATTTGGGGCTTTTAGAGAGCAAGTGTGAACACTGGATTCTAACAGCCTGGTTTCAGTGTCAAAAGGCAGGATAGCAATTTGCTGGTAGTCCCAAAGCTCTGCAGGGAAGAATAATGTGAATCTGTTGGAAAAAAGTGTGGGATGTGCAACAAAGGCAGAGGTGAGTGCTAACTCGGAAGGTTGCATTGGAGAATCTTCTGGAAGATGTTTAATTGATTATGTTTTGTTACATTACTGAAGAGCAAAGTCTGAATGCAGTCAAGTAATGAATGGCATATTGATAAGAAACTCAGAGTGGTATTGTTTTTCATGGGTTTCCCTGACGGTTTCTATGGGGACAAAGACGCATTTCCCGTCCGAGTGCTGCTGCTGCCCTCTGATTGCACTTCTGTGGTTTCATTCACCAGTAATGGGAAAGCATTCATAGGCAGAATAGCTTCCCCTTTTTAAATAGCCATGATTCAGGGTTGTATTTTTTTTTTAATGCATTAAACTAATGCAGGGTTTTATCAATGATCTGATAGATGCATAATGCTCTTTTTCCAAGTGCTTATTCGGGGTCTGCATTAAAACTTGAAATTATGTATTGTAATTACGTAAGCGTTGGCAAAAGTCTTTGCTGCCCTACAGTGTGTGTACAGAGTGATTCTCAGCCGGCTGTGGCAGTAGCTTACATTTGAACTTTGGGGATTAATTTTGTTGCAACTGTTTGTCAAGCTCAAACGCTGGTGCTTTTGGGAAACTTGTTTCTCTGGTGGGGATCCTTTAGTTGACTGATGTGAGTTAATTATTTAGAGAATGAGACGTTTATAAAGAACTGTTTTTGTTTGTTCTTTTTCTTCTCTGTGATGGGAGGCACTTCAAAGTTGATTGTGATTTCACATCTTCTTGTTTGGTTTTGTCTGTCCTTTGCCTTAACACATGTCAAATTATGGGTTGTCCAGTTACTCTGCAGCTGGATGCACTCCCCACCCTTTTCTGTGGAGGTTCTGTATTCTCAGAATCAACATGTAGTTTTCAGGGTCTGTTTGTTTTTGTTGGCTTTTATTCCCTTTCCTGGGTATTTGATTTCAGTGCTTTCTGAGAGAGAGCATGTGGGGGAGAGAGAGAGAGTTTCTCATTCAGCATGTCCCTGCATTTCTCTGTATTTAGACTTTGACTCCCCTTTTTCCCATTCTCCTCCATACTCCCTGCATGCTGTCCCCTCCCAAAAAAAACCCCAAAAACCAAACCCAAAAACCTCACTGGATTGCAGAAAACAGAGCTCTTTTAGCCAGTGTTTGAAATGCAGAGAAAGGAAGACCAGCAGAGCTGGAAGCTGTTTCTCGCAGAGATGGGGTGCTGTGCACGGGGAAATAGCAGCTTCTGAGCCAGGCTGCTGCTTTCTGATTGCCTGGAAAGACGTGAAATGAGTGTTAAAAGGGAGAGATTTGCCGTGTACACCTGTGCAGTGCCCAGAGGTAGCACTGCACTGGCTGTGTTCATCTGCGAGGCTGGGCTGGGTGAAGTCACCTGTCGCTGAAAACTGCGCTGGGTCTGCCCGGCGCCAGTCCTGGTGCTGGTGACAGGAGCTGGCAGAGCCACCCTGTGAGCTCTTCTACTGCCAGCTGTGTGGAGTCAGACAGCCCTTCCCCTGCTCCTGTGCTCCCCTGGCTGTGGGGATGGGAAACCTGTGTTTCAGGAAACAGCTACTGCGAAGGCAGCGGCCTTCACAGTGAAACCGAGAACACCCCAGCTGTGCCTGGGTGTCACTGGGAGAGGAGAAGGCCGCAGTGGGGCCATGCTCCGGGCGGGCAGCGAGTGCTCAGGGCAGGCAGCGTGTGCTCAGGGCGGGCAGCGAGTGCTCCGGGCGGGCAGCGAGTGCTCCGGGCGGGCAGTGAGTGCTCAGGGCAGCGAGTGCTCAGGGCAGCGAGTGCTCCGGGCGGGCAGCGAGTGCTCCGGGCGGGCAGCGAGTGCTCCGGGCGGGCAGCGAGTGCTCCGGGCGGGCAGCGAGTGCTCCGGGCGGGCAGCGAGTGCTCCGGGCGGGCAGCGAGTGCTCCGGGCGGGCAGCGAGTGCTCCGGGCGGGCAGCGAGTGCTCCGGGCGGGCAGCGAGTGCTCCGGGCGGGCAGCGAGTGCTCCGGGCGGGCAGCGAGTGCTCCGGGCGGGCAGCGAGTGCTCCGGGCGGGCAGCGAGTGCTCCGGGCGGGCAGCGAGTGCTCCGGGCGGGCAGCGAGTGCTCCGGGCGGGCAGCGAGTGCTCCGGGCGGGCAGCGAGTGCTCCGGGCGGGCAGCGAGTGCTCCGGGCGGGCAGCGAGTGCTCCGGGCGGGCAGCGAGTGCTCCGGGCGGGCAGCGAGTGCTCCGGGCGGGCAGTGAGTGCTCAGGGCAGCGAGTGCTCAGGGCAGCGAGTGCTCCGGGCGGGCAGCGAGTGCTCCGGGCGGGCAGCGAGTGCTCCGGGCGGGCAGCGAGTGCTCCGGGCGGGCAGTGAGTGCTCAGGGCAGCGAGTGCTCAGGGCAGCGAGTGCTCCGGGCGGGCAGCGTGTGCTCAGGGCGGGCAGGCCCTGCAGTCTGCCAGGGCAATGCAAGCCCGGTGCTGCGGGAGCACTGCCGGCTGGCAGAGGAGCCATTTCACCACCTGCACCTTGCACACAGGGGAGTTTCTGGTGGAGGTTTTGGGGGCTGACCAGGAGGAAGACGAATGAAGGTTGTGTTTTTGTTTAATTTGGGACCTTTTGTTTCCTCAAAGCCTGTCAGCTCAGCAGGATGAAAAACCCGGGTTGAGTGTTCTCTTCATTTGCCCACAGCTTACAGAGGAGCAGGCAGATAAGGGCCAGCTGTTGTTCCATTTGCTTGCTTAAACAAAACCTGCTGTATCATGTGGAAGCTGCAGCACCTTGCAAGGAAAGCAAGATGGGGATATGGCTTTTGTGTGCTGCTTCTGTTTTATTATCAAGACATTATTTCTTCTCTTGGAAAAAAACATGAATTTTTGACACACCTTGCAGTCTGTTCTCTGTGGTTTTGTACTGTGTCCGTTGTAGGAAATGAGAGATTAGGGCATTCCAATAATTTTATGTAATATAAAAGCTTCTTATTGAACTGTTTTTCTAAAGTCTTTGGCAACTCCCAGAAATGTAAAGTAGGATAGGAAAGTAAACAACATTTCCCTGTGTTGTTGACACTGGGATGGCAAGCGAGTGTGTGTGTGGGGGTGAATTCCCTCCTGGAAGTTGTTTATAAATAGCCTGCTCTGCCCCACTCCCAGTGTGTGTGTTCTGCTTCTGTTAGTTAGCAGGAGTGAGTCGATGCTTTCCTGTCTGGCAGTTCAGTGACTTAATGCATGTTTGAGTAGCTGGCCCCACTGTTTAATTGCTACACATGCTTTTCTATGGAAAAACTGAGGTGGGCAATGCAAATAGAACCACAACTCATGTCCCTGCCTTCCCTTTCATTTCCTCTTCTCTGTTCTCTGCCCTCTTTGGCATGTTTTTTTCCTCTGGGCGTTTCTCCTTGCTGCTCTCCCTATGCTGTGCAGGTGCAGGAATGTGTCAAAGCTGAGCACTCTGAAAGGACTCTCCTCAAGTCACTCTCCTGTTGTGGACCCTCTGCTTTGTGTACAGAGGGAAATTTCTGTGGTCTTGGTAATTGTAGTTAAGTTTTTCCTTGCAGCCCGCTTCCTGTGTGGCGCATTGCTGCTGTAAAGTATTGTTTGAGTGCTAATGAGGGGGCTGTCCATGGCCAGAAGTACTGTTAGGGTGGCAGTGGTAATTAAAGAGGAAGCAGGTGTGTTGAGCAAAGCCCATCAGCACTGATCTGGAGGAGCAAACACTGGCCTATTTCAGGAGAGAAGGAGCTGCCCTGACACACTGTGCTTGGCAGCCAGGTATTCAGAGTTCTGTATTTATGACTTCCTCCTTTGGGGCATGTTGCCAGAGGGGCTTTCACCTCTGCTAGTAAACGTATTTAGCTGTTGAAAAGGTCCAAGTGTCATGAAAGTTTATGACACAGTTGCCTCTGGAGTACTCCATGGAGTAAAATGCTCTTCTGTTGGTTCAAAAAAGATAGGGCTGAGCTGCCCTGGAACTAAGTCTAAGCCAAAGCTGGCCCAGATGTCTTTCGCAGCTCAAGCTCAGTCAATGTTGTCTTCAGTAAACATTTAAGAAACAAGGCTCTCCTTGTCTATTTTAATGCCTGTTAAATTACGTCCTTTAGTCAAGAGACTCAAGTTCTGCTTTCTGGGATGAAGCTCAGATCCTGCCTGTGAATATCTGTGGTATGGGAACATGGCCATGACACAGGGCTAAGAGTGATTGCAGCAGACCTGTGGGGCTGAGGGATGAGTGCAGTAGTACCCAAAGTTGAGTTATGACCCCAAATTGTTGAAAGGAAAACCTACACTTTCTGCTAGGTCACTCTGCCATCCTAAGGCACTGGACGAGCCCTGTTGCATTGCAGTGACTCTGTTTTCAAAACTATCCTTTGTTGTGAAATAGTTTAAGGGCTACTTGATAATCCTTTGGATGCCTTCAACAGGGATGGATTTTTAAATATAGATACAAAGCCTAGCAGTGAGAATTTAAAGGAAAGAAAGGTTATGTTCATCTAGTGCTATGACAAGCAGCTCTGCATCATTTTTTCTGTTCCTGTGTGATATCCATAAGGGAAGAAAATTCTCTTGCAGAGATAATTACTGCAGCACAATGACAAGTTCACAGTCCTTTGCAGGCAGCAGGAGTTTGCAATCTAGATAAGGCAACCCTGTCATCTCTGCAAGTCCTTTGCCAGCTTCTCTGTTCATTCCAGCGTGAGGAGCTCCTCTGTCTCAGCTGGGTAGATAAGCTTGCTGTTAATCTTGGCCTTGAGCTCACCTGATCTCCCTTTTGTCCAAAAGTCTATTTGGGAAGACTGAAATCTGTTAAAAGTGCTCTTTCTTAGTTTCTCTTAAAATTACTGGGGTAAAGGAAAATGTTAGTTGGTCAGAGGGTAATTCAGGGTCAGAGTGACCATTTTATTACTGTTAAACCTTGTGGAATTACAGGTGTACAGAGTGGCTTTGCCAGCATGAGGATGTCAAATTAACCTTGTGTAGTTAGGACTGAGTTTGTGTTTGGGCTTGAATCCTACATGGGTAGTTTAGAGTGCAACCAGCACAGAAAAGGTCTTGAGGTTTATGTCCCCTTTTGGAAATCATGTCTATGTAAAATTAATGAAAAGCATGAATATGGCAGGGTTTTTTCTCTTTTTAAGAGATAAACTTATTAGTGAGTTTACTAGACATAACCATTTTTACAATCTTGTAGCTGTATGTGTTGCAGTATTCCCTGTATGTTTTTAATATCTCTAACCAGTATGGAAGAGACAATATCAATTTATCTGTAACAACTGCTGTGAGTGGGATTACAAACTGATTCACTTTTTCAGTTGTCAAATTTTGAGGAGTATGACTATTACAACCATGTAATTGCAGTGGCCAGAATTTGTGTTTGATGTTTGCTTACCTTGACAGTGTTGTTTTTCTTTTCTTTTCTTTTTTTTTTGCCCGCAGGACTAGAGTGAAATTGGAAAGCCTAGAAGATGCTTATATTTTAAGAGGAAACGATGACTCTCTTTCTGATAAGCATGGATGCCCAGCCTATGTGAGTCCAGAGATCTTGAACACAAATGGCAGCTACTCTGGCAAAGCAGCGGACGTGTGGAGTCTAGGTGTCATGCTTTACACCATGCTAGTTGGACGCTATCCTTTCCATGACATTGAGCCTAGTTCCCTCTTCAGCAAGATCCGCCGTGGGCAGTTTAACATTCCAGAGACTCTATCCCCCAAGGCAAAATGCCTCATACGTAGCATACTGCGTCGAGAGCCATCAGAAAGGCTGACTTCACAGGAAATTCTGGACCATCCATGGTTTTCTACAGATTTTAATGTATCGAATTCAGGATATGGTGCTAAGGAAGTATCAGATCAGCTGGTGCCTGATGTCAACATGGAAGAAGACTTGGACCCATTCTTTAACTGAGCACAAAGACTGGTGTTCAGAAGGTACACAACCTGGAGATGGACACATGAAGGAGCCCTTCCTGACCGCGTTCAATCACATCCTGCATCAGCCTAGCTTGGTAGCAAAAGACATTCAGAGGTCCTCGGATTGAGAAGGAACCTCCACAAGGAGCTAATATAACAAATGTAGCATGGGGACAGACTGGGGGGGCGGGGGGAGCTTGCTATCAGGTTAGATTGATTTGGAGGAGAAAAGGCAGCATGGAGCAATTGTAGCTTCTCACCTTTTTGGAGCCAAGGAGACTGCACATGCCAATTCTGGTGCAGCTGTATCACTCCTGTTTCTGTTCCATTAAAAACAGTGGTAACTCACAACAAATAGAAACTTTTTTGCCTCAGCTCACATCTTGGCATCGCACTGTTAGATATTTAACTTCAGCCATTATTCAGGGAAAATACAATTGGCTAACTTTTTTAATCAGATGACTAATAATTAATGGGATTAATACACAAAAAAAATTAGGTGCACAAAGACGGACATGAAAAGTGGGTGCTAAAAACAAGCAAAATTTCAGTTCATGTCTCTTGATAGCTATTTTCAAGTCATTTCTTCTAAATAAACTACTTAATATTCTTGTCAGGAAATGACATTTTAATGCTTTGTTCCCTTAAGGGGAAGTAACTGTCATTTAACAGGCTGTTCTGTTTTGTGTCAAATGGTTTGTTGCAGGAAGCTATTATAACTCGAACTTCCAGATGCATTACTGCTATAATAGGGGGGAAAAAAGAAAAGAAGAAAACTGTATAATTTTTTTTTTTAAAGATATGAGATACTGGCTTCCATATCTGCCATGCTGCACGTATATGACTAGAGAGGGCAGAAAGCCCTTAACGGTGTCTTCATCTGAGAACCAATCTCTTCTTTACTGACTGGCCCATGTGTAAATAGAGGGCTCTTTATTATTGAGGAAGAGTATTGTGGGTTTTTTCTTTGAATTCCTTTAAACTTGGGAAAAGAATTGTTTGGTTTTGATTTTTGTTTATGTCCAGACTAAGAAATAAGAGGGTATTAATAAGCTGAACATTTATATTACAGATATTCCTCTTGAAACATACACAATAATATGCACCTTTTGTATTGTCAAGACTTATTCTATTTATTGAAGAAAATGTCACAGTAGTGATGTATTAAGCCAGTACTTCAATTACGGGTTGACTTGGGATGACATGTTACATGCTGTAGTTAACACACTTCTTTTCTGTTCAGGTATTTCTGTCCCTAAATAACTTTTTATTTAGCTTCTTTTTTTTTTTCTAGATAGCTTTATTTGATTTAGACTGGCAAATGTTTTTATTACTGCTTTTATATTGCTGTATGATATTGAAATCTCTTGGCATAAATATTTGTGTTTCCAGTACCTCAGTTGTTCTGATATTACTGCCTGTATACGTTTTGTGAAGTGGTCATGTTTTTTGGGTAGGTACATGTGGACTCTGTAGTATGTAAATGTTACTTGAATTTGTGCTTAATTATAGTATGTGGCATGTGCGTACAGCTACTTGGCATTTGACGTATGGATGCTATTTGCCTGCCTTGCAGGAAAGTTATGGTCCCACTCTCAAGAGGATGTTTCACAGTTCTTTATCAAGAGACAAAGCTAGCTGCAGCTGACCTGCCTTGGTTCTATTTTGGTAACTAAGAATATAAAGGAGTAATGTTTTTACACTCTGAAGATGGTGCTGTGTCAAGAAGGACTTTTTTTTATTTTTAAGTACCTTATAGGAGGAAAGATTGGTGATGTGCATGGTGGGGTTTTACTGCCTCTGGTGCTTTGTCATGTATTTGGTTTAATGTTTTTGTCCTAATCTCTTCAATAAATAAAATTGTGCATATTTAACTAAACTTCAGTGGTGAACAGTGTTCTTACTGAATGTCCGAGGTGCTCCATTAGGATCATTCAGCTGGTATTTTTTGTGTTGCTGACAGGCCTCATACCGTGAGCTGAGAAAACTTAGCACTTATATTTATTTGCAAGGTAACATTGTAAGCCTTTTCATCAAAAATTTTACCATTTGCTATGAATAAAACTGGCTTTTATTTTCTTTTCTTTTGGCTTGTCCTTGCGTCTTACCGAGCCCCATTGACCTTTTTCAATAAGGGTATTGAAAAGTGGTGAGAACTTGGGTGGTGGGAGACTCTTTGGCTGATGAAGAGAGATACCAAAATGGAGTGAGTTGGCATTTGCACTTTCCAAAATCCCAGGGCAATGTGCATCTCCCATTTACACCTCAGTTCCAGAAAGGATGGGTCTGAATTAGCACCTCCTGGTTTAATGTATTCTATTTAAGGCCAGATTCTGTTGCTATCATTCACCTTAATAATTAGCAGATGCAGGTGATGTAAGAGCATGTTGAGTAATAAGATGCTTTGAGAACATGAGGCAGGACAGATGAATCCTGGTCTGTTAAGACAAGGCAGTTTGAACTAGGCTTTGATTTCAGCCACAGTGCAGGCTGTTTTCAGCACCTCTAGTTTGAAAAAGCTGTAGGTGGTTGACTGTCACCCCTAAGGAAAACCCCCAGCCCCAAAACTCGCCCTTGCAAAATAAAATTATTGCACCAAAACTGCTAGCACAGGGTTTGCTGTCAGCCTGGCTAACTTTGAGCTACATGATTTCTTCCTAGGTAATTCCTGGAATGTGTTGGTAGGTTGAGAATTGGAACTGTTGATTATAGCACTAACCAGAAATGTTATTAACATGTAGAAACACTTGAAGATCAGTTTTTAAAATGATCTGTATGCCTGCAGCCAAAGTTTAAATTACTTGAAATTCTTTCAAATCAAACTCCCACAATAAATGTGCTTTATAGAAAAAAAGCAGATTGTAATCAGTCATAGAGAGAAGGGGAGCACTGAGGATTTCCCTCTCCCCCACTAAAACTTATGTGAATAGCTTCTGTTCTGTTTGGGTGGAAGTAGTTAGACCTTATTTTCCAGCAACCTGCATGCTTGCTTTTTCACTGCCAGTAATTATACGAAAAATGCAGCTGACTAATGATTGCTCGTTTGCAGTGAATTTTTATTTGAGGGTAAAGCTGCAGAGGAATCCTTTGGCAGCTGAAGTCAGTTGTATAAAATGCTGAAGGGGATGTCTTGTTTTTGGAGCTTCCTTGTTCCTAAGGCTAAACCCAAGAGGGGGATTTGTGATTCTGATTTTTGGCTCTTTTTTTTTTTTTTAATTTCTGCTTCATAGGCACTGCTGGTTTAGTAGACAGGATAGCACTGCTTGCTGCAGAAATGCTTGAGACAGCTTTCTTAGTGCTGCTCAACCCTCAATTTGGGGAGCAACTGCAGTGGGATTTGGGAGTTTGCTGAGCAGACTCTCACATAGTCTGAGCTGCCTCAGTCCTGGGGAAAAGGATGATCATCTCACAACTGTGCAGGGTGAAAAGCCATGTCTACAAACAAAACCATTGCACAGAATATGACCCCATGGCAGACTTTGGAGGACCTCCAGCCCCTCCTCCTCTACCCCTCACAACTGAAAAAAAAAAAAAAGAAAGAAAAAGGTTTGGTTTTGTTTTTTTTCACTACAGGATGTATCCTGTCAGTGCAGCACTGTGATTTCAAGCTACAGATTTCAGGCTTTTCTTCAGGACTGCACAAACAATTGGCAATTACTCCTTTGGCACCATGATGTCATATAACCTGATCCCTTAGCCTTGCTGAGGTGTGCGTGTGTTACGGAGATAAACAAGTCAATTAAAAATGCATTCTCTTGTAGATGAAATAACCTTGGTAAACTTGTGTTTCTAGACAGAAAAAATAAACTAAAAAAGCCCAGCCCAAGACTCTTGAATCCTAAACTCTGCTTTCCTGGCAATTGGAGAGGAAGGGCATGAAATTTGATGCCAAGGGAAAATTATTAAGGGAAGAAAAATAATACTCTTCATCCTGAAATGATTGTGTTGAAATTTGGAAACATATGAGTGAGCTCTGTGACTAATAGCATAATGAATACCAAAAGAATTAGTAATAATCAGTTCTTTATTCTTAAAGTTTTGGCTAAGATTTCTATGAAAAACTTGCTAATTTAATAAGTGACAGTCTAGCTAACAACTTAACTAGCTTGTAACTTTCCTATTCTTTCAGTAGAAGCAAATGTTGAAAATTGGTAACACGATGAGACAAATTGAAATCAAAGTGTAAGAGAAGTGGGGTATAAATTACCTGTAATATGGTGTAATTCCCTGGAACATGAGAAATTGCTGAGGAGAATTTCTTAAGAAAACCCAAACAAGAAACCAAAAAAACCCTTAAATCAGGCCAGTTCTGCCACTGACTTTTGCTTTTCCCAAAGTTCTTGACACTTATGTTCTTGGTACCAGTTTCTGTGCCTCCATTTTGGCTTTTTTTGACATCTGAATTAAGCAAATGTAGGCTGTTAGCATGAAATTTTGATCCTCTAGAAATGCCTCGCCACAGGCCTCTCTACAAATTTGAGACTCTAGGCCATATTTGACTTGTAAATTTTTTGTATATTGGTGAGTGTATGCCAAAATACACTTACAGTGATGGTAGTGTAAATTCTGAGAAATTAATTTGATATTATTTGCACTGATGTAAATGAGTGGAATCCATTTCTTAAAGGCCTGACTTCTGTGCTAAGAGGTGTCATTTATTCTTTATATTACTTATTTTAAATTTGTTTAGACTCTTCTCAAAAACTGGCTCAGTACAGGAGTTGTTCTGATTCTCCTGCCTCCTTCACTCAGCATCTGTAGCCAGCAGGGTGAAAAGGAAATAATCTTGGTGTGGCAGCTTGTGCAAAGCCATAGGTTGGTTGCTGCTGTGCTTCTTTCTGCTCAGGAGGTCAGAGCACTGCAGAGCTGCTGCTGACATCATTGCAAGCACACAAAAAGCTGACGTCAGTTGCAGAGTCTGTTGCAAGGTGTTTATCTCCATCTGATTAGGCTGGAGAAAGGTGTACTGAGAGAGCAGCTCACAAAGGAGGAAACTCTCTTTGTCCACGCTTCCCACTCGCCCTGACATCGGCGTCGCTCCTGGAAAGACTGAAATATGTTGATAAGGCTTCTGTAAAAATCTGTGGTGCTGCCGTGGGGCTGGACTTTTTCCCATCTAAATCACACAGCATCAGTGTTGAGCACACCATTTATTGCAGGTGGGTGTGGGGCAGCCCCTCCTTGCAGGGGAGGCCAGGTCTGAACTTCTGGCATTCTCAAAGTGATAAAATAAGAAGGGATTCTATGATAGAGCACAAACTACTCCTCTTCTGCCTGCTCACCTAAGTGTGGCTCGTTGGCCAGTGGAGAATTGCTGCTGGCTGGCTGGTGGGAGGCTGGTTCTGCCCCAGCACTCCTCATTGCTGACCCTGCAGAACGTGCAGACACTGCCAGCTGCTGCAGTGGGAGAACAGGACACATTGCCTCTGTTTCCCACATCTGCAGGAATGTGCTGGAGATGGGGAGTAAAGCAACAGAAAGCAAATCTCTTCCTTCAGCTGTGACCAAATGTGTCCTTAGAAACAGAGACTTCCACCTGTAACTGCGAATCCCAGAGTAAACTGAGTTGGAAGGGACCCACAAGGATCGAGTCCAGCGCCTGGCCCTGCACTGCACCGTCCCTGAGAGGCACCCCCTGTGCCTGAGAGCACTGTCCTAACACTGAATTCTGTCAGGCTGCTGCTGTGACCTTCCCTGGGGAGCCTGTTCCAGTGCCCAGCCACCCTCTGGGTGAAGATCCAACCTAAGCCACCCCTGACAGAGCTTTAGGCCATTCCCTCAGGTCCTGTCACTGTCACCACAGAGCAGAGATCAGTGTCTGCCCCTCCTCTTCCCTTCCAAGGAAGTTGTGACTGCATTGAGGTCCCCCCTCAGTCTCCCCCAGGCTGAACAGACCAAGTAAGAGGACACCTAGCAATAGTGATCAAGCCAAATTCTTCAAGGTATGGGGCAGAGCTGGCTAAATGTCTCATTTCTACTCATGCTGAGACCTGACTCTTTTTTAAATTCCACATGGATTCACTGTTTTTCTCATAACAGCGTATGGTTAAAATTTGGTCTAATTCAGTCCCTGGAAAAAAGGAAAAAATTTAGATAGAATTGGAATTAGTCAGAATAAGAAGAAGAATTGAAAAGGGTGTCAAATTCCATGCACTTGTGGTTTAATTTTAAAAGCTCAGTATCAGCCTGCTAGAAGAGGAGAGTTCTGGCTTACTGGTCATCAATGGGCATTTTATTGTTTCATATTGTTGATTTCTACTTCTTCCTATGTGTGATCACCACAACAACAGATTATTGGTAATTTCTAAGTGTTTGTAATTGCTAGTTTTAGTTTTCACATTAGCAAGAAATGTCTGATCCATGCAAACAGCTTTTAGAGCTGCTGTAAGGTGAAGTGTATCTGTGGGTAAAAATTGAAGCTCTTCTGGGTACTGAGTTTCTGACAGGGCTCCAGCTGCATTAGGGTAAAAGGATTTTACTACATAAAAACTTTTTATTAGAATAAACGTTGCTTAAAAAATTGCATAACATGCCTACTCTCCTTGGTAGCTCAAATCAAGGCCAATCAAATCAAGATGCTCAAGATGAGTAAGTACATGCATATTTTACCAGTTGTTACTTTTTAAAAACTCTCTAATTCAGTCAAAGGAACATATCTTGGAAGAGCAATAGGCTGATTGCAACAGAGAATTTATGGCAGAGAAAAAAAAAATCTCTTTTTTTCTTTTTTTTTCTATTCAACTTGACGAGAAATGTTGACAAATCCATTTTCTTGGTACTGTGAAGATTATCAAGTCTTTGCCCTGTCTGAGGAGCTGCTAACATGAATAACCAGTGATCTCATGTAACCTCAGGACAGCAGTGAGATTTGTCAGAAAGCTCTCAATGTGCTGTCTTTAATTTAAAAAAGGAACATCAGCAACATGAAATGCATGATTCAGAGAAATCCAGTGACATTTTGCTATTGTCTGTGGCTGAGAAAACTGGAGTAGTCAACGTTGCCTGATTTCATCCCTGCTGATTGATCAGGCCATGAGGATAACCCACATTTTACTGCAGGAGGAAATTTTTCCTGGATAAATTTAGCTTTGTGTACAAAGCCAGGACAAAGTCAGGGTTGTGCTTATGTCCTCAGAGCACAGGAGATGCAGAGTGATTGTACCCTTCCTCTTTTATTTTTCTCCCTTATGAATGGTCTTTCTGCATAGGTAAAGGTGAGGAAGATAATGCCCTTTGCCCCTTTTGTAGTAGAAACATTGCTGATCTGTTCCAGAATAATACTCATGCCAAGCTGTCAAGGGCTAAGTGGTATTTTGAGTTCTACTTATCTGATATTTTAGCAAAGGTGGGGGGTTGTACCTTATTTTTTCATCAAGCATGCTGGGATTGTGCAACTGATTTTAAAAAATGCCATGATTTAACAAAGTCTGCTCCTTCTTCCACAGTTCTTTTTCAACAGCATTATCACCATTTTCTGTAGTTAGTAATTTTTGGAGAAATTAAGTTTTTGGGTTTCAGATAGTCTTGCCTATAAATAAGTCTGAAAGATAAAAAACATAGCAAATATAAGGTATTTTATGCAAGCAATCATATACTTTTGGTAATCTTGTAATTTTGTAAAAAATTACAGAACAAAAATGAAAATCCTTTGATCATTCTGTTTAAACAGTTTTATCTTCTGACTTTTTCCACCCTGCCAATACACTTTGGTTTTATTTTAGACAACTGCAATTGTAAGTGACACTTGCTACCATGGGGTTTGTGCTGCCAGGTCACTCAGAGTGCATTTGGAGGCCACCATGGTGAGCACAGCACTGAAGTAAGAGAGAAATGTATGTGTTGTGTATTATATCCAAAGGCTATCTATCTCAGAAACACCAGACTTTTCTAAAAGGTAGAAGGCTTCTCATCTTATTTCTAATAGTAGATGGGATTAGGAGACTCTGATTGTTGCTGCTCCCATCCATAAGTAATGTTTCCAGCATTGTAGCTGTTGGATGCCAATTGTTCAGAGAAGTGGAAAGAAGTGTCTAAACCACATTTTTCTATACTTCTTTGCAACTTCTTGACACCAACAATTTACTGTGAGTTTCAGTCAGCTGAATCAATAGCAGATACAATCCCCAGAGACCTGGGAAAGAGGAGGTTAGTAGATAGGTTATAGGCTTCATTGTCTGGGGTGGAATCATCATGCTCTTGCTGCAGAACTAGACCAAAGACTGATATTTAGGGCAGTTTTAAAGCTTGTTCCAAGATTGTTTTCACAAGAAAAGGTTACCCTGTCAGAGCACAGCAGGGGGGACTAACCACACTTCTGAAGTCAGGGTAGTCAAGCCCAAGCTTTGTTCTGCCTCAGCCCTTAAATCAAGTTCCTCGCAGAGGGGCAGAGAAACCCACTGCCAGCTTTACATGCAACAGGGAGGACAAAGACAAGATTCAAACTATCTAATGCTATTGAAGCTGGAAGTAATGGGCTTACACAAGTGGAATTTGGGGGTAGGATTTGTCCAGCTACATGTTGACAACTATATTTCTCTCTGCTGACTATAAAAGGAGATCAGCATGACTAGCTCAGGCATAGATGTCTCAAGTTAAATGGGAGTAATCCTCCCCTGCTTGCCAGAGCCTGATTTGTTTGCATACACAGAAAAGTCTCGTTCCCTTTGAGATACACCAGGTATCCAAGACATCTACACAAGACTTGCAGATGGGAGGCAGAGGCTATGGAAGAGGGACCTCCTGTGAAGAGAGGGATGGAGATGTGGGCTGCCCTCAAGCATCTCAAATGGCAGTGAGTGGACACATCTATATGGACATCTATGTCTAGTGGTCCAGAAGACTTTAACTTTTATAAACCTGAGTCTCAGAACAGGATTCTCTTGTTAGCTTGAGAGTTTCCTAGGGGTCAGCCCTTGAGTATTTTAAAAATGTAAATACATGTATAATTTATGTGGGAAGATGCTCTCCTTCCCTCTTTGGAAATGGTCACTTGTGAAACAAGTTTGCAAATGTTGTTGGCCCAGAAGGGTTTCAGGCCAAAGGAGCCTGACCCTAACATATGAGAAAATGCTCAGCCATGGATACACGTGGCTGCTTTAAGCTTTCTACATCTAGCAGTCACTGGACAAAATACAGAAAGAAATCCAAAAGCAGAGAGAGCATAAATCAGCATCATAAAAAATAGTAATGATGAGTGTTGATACATCAAGATGTACTGGGAGACTGAATAAAAGATCAAGAGCAAATGCATTTATTTACTTTTTATAGCATGTCACTATTTTATTTTCCTCTTGTTACCCCTCCATGTAGGATGTGCTACATGGAGCAGACTTAACCACCTGTTCAGTAGAGAAATTAAATGCTTTACAAAAGCATTTTCCATTTCTTCTCTTTAGTGTCCACCAGTGGATATTCTCTCTGGCCCCAGAAGCAGCTGGTGTAACTCAAATAGCTCATTAAAAGTGCCTTGTGATCCTTTCTGTTGTGTACATGGCACTTTAACCTGTTTGCTCTTGGACTTTCTCCTCTAACTTCCCTTAAAAACAAGTTGCTTTTTATTTGGGAGAGATTTGCATGTTGTCAGAGAGGAAGATTCAAATTGGGCACAGCAGCATAAACACAACACTTGCAAATCTCTCTGGTTTTAGGCAGCAGGAAAATGAGTTCCTAGCATTTGCTAGTACTTCTCCAGACAAGTGTGTTCATTAAACAATGTTAATGTTTTTCTTCTCTTAAAAGCCAAGCTATGGTATGAGGCAGCCTTGTGTTTAGCAGTTGCTCACTGACTAAAAATCCTATGGCAACCAATAAATGGAAGCCAAAAAATGTTGCAATATTATTTTAGAGGACTCGTCTGCTTATTTTTACAGTTAGCCTTGCATAACCTTCTACATTTTTGGACTCTGCCTTATGTAGAATATTTCTTAAAGTTTCCATTTATTTCAATTATGCACTGCACATCAGGAGAACTCCTAAAAAAATTAGAAAAAATGAGTCACAAATACTTTCCCTTTATGATGTTATCTTGCCCTTCTATAACCTATTTATGTACTGCCCTTACATAATATTTATTTGGTCTTACAGTTTTGCTAAGGATCTAACACTAATTTCTTTAATATGCAAAGCAAAGATGAAAACAGTGTCATGATGGTTGAGATGTGTTTGCTTCCTGAGATTTAAACATGTGGACACAAGTGATGTCTGGCTTCCAGTTGAAGACCAAAACTGGGTTTCCAGCTTGAGCCATCACATACCTATCTCGAGAGTGTGGAGAGTGTGTAGGGTTTGAGACAGTCTTTTCTTTTTTTTTGTTTTTTCAGGGTGCTTGTGGAGATGCATCTTTAGCAGCACTGAAAAGCAGTGTAATGGTAGGTTTAAAATTACTTGTGAAAGAATCCATTCAGTACCAGTACCAGCTCAAGTGTTTGGTGTATGCCCATCTCTGCATTACCCTGCCATGGCTAATAGCTGCCAGACTACATCTGTAAGATTTGGCCTTGGTACATATAATGCTCTAGAAATTATATATTGCACTCTCTCCTCCCACAAAAAGCACCCCCAAATCCCTGCAGCCAGTGGTGTGGCAGTGCACGAGTTCCTTCAAGCTGGGTTTCAATAGGTTGACTGGTTCGTGCCTGATGTTGCAACCCCATGGCCCATGATGAGTTACACATGCAACTGTTGCAAAATGTATTCTGGATAAATAAAGGATTGGGACTTTATCCCTGTCTTTCTTCAGTGAACAGGATCTTGGGTAGGAGAGAAATGCACAGGTTTGTGTGCTGGCATTCAAGCATGAGGCTGTGTGTGCACCTGCATAAATGAACAGTCCCAGGTGAGAGAGGGTGGGCATGCACCACTCTGCTTTTGTGCACCAAGCTGGGTCAGAAGCTGAAACAGGAAATTATGGCATATTCCTCAGCTGCCTCAGAGCAGCACAGCTTGTTTCTTCAGCAAGAAGAGCTGGGACAGGTTTAGTGCCTCTGTAGGCACTGGCAGTCCAAAATCAAGGGAGCTGATGGGAGCTGGCAGCAGCCTGGCCTTCACCTTCTTGGGAGATCCTTGCCCAAGCAAATGTACAGCTTTTGTAACTGAAAATTTGTGTTACCTTGTGATAACAGGGAAAGCAAACAGTTCACTGCTTAGATTCCTTAAATACCCTCAGGTGGGTTTCAGCACACAGAGCTTTAGGTCTCTGCAGGAAGGAGGTCTCAGTCCCTGACAATTCAGGGAGACCAAATCTGCCCAGCCCGTGGAGCCCAGAGAGTGATTAATGACATCCCAAAGCAGACACTGATATTTGATCAGATGAGTGGTGTCCTACACCCATTGCCTGAGAATTATTTTGTTTTTTAAAATAGTGACCAAAACATGTCGCTCAGCTATAGAAGGCAAAGTTGTAGTCACCAGAAATCAAGAGATCTGTATCTTACTTTTAGCCTGACACAAAGGCTAAAAAAATAAATGTAAAAATTTACATTCCCATTGGTTTCCATGGGCCTTGAACAAGGATATTAAACAAAGGAAATAAAAGAAGCATGTGTGCAAACAGATATTTTATACATTCAAAAGTATGTATTTAAAGATAGTAAGGTAGAATATATCTATTCATATGCTAATCCTCTTAAAATGTAAACTTGGGTTGCAAGTTCTTTGGGATGAAGATAGGAGTTTATTTCTCTATATTTGTTTATAGCAGCATAGTAAATTCTGGTTATGCCTAGGACTGGGGCTCCTTCAGACTACTGAAGTAAAATTAATATATTAGAATGGTTGAATAGTTTTAGGATCAAGTACAATATGTCCTATCTTATGAGATCAGCAGCCTCCTGCTATTCTTCAGACAAGGCCTCTGCTCTTTTCTAATTGAATTCTTTGTGGATTTTTTGTACAAATTTTATCTATGAACTTTAGCTGCAACTGACCTAATATTGCAAAACCCATTTCTCACAGAACCTAAGCAGGTTTTAACCCAGCTTTTGAAAGGAGAGCAAAATATAATAATCTACTTCAGCAACTGGACTCAGAAAACAATCTATTAAGGGTAAATGAAAACAAATAATTTTCCTTCTATGGTCTTTCTCTGATAAAAGGTCACATAAAATCTTGTAAACTGAGGTATTGTTTGTCATTTTAGATGTTCCCTGTATACCTTGGAAGATCAGTTCAAGAAAAAACATAAAGTATATTTTCTGAAGGTTTTCTTTAAAGCAATAATACTTTTAGTTACATCAAACACTGCATTACATTACACACTATATTATCATACTTCAGAACAAGCAATCATATTCATCAGATTTATGAGATAAAAAAGAGATAGAAGTTTTTTTTAAAGTTTAAATTTACTGGTTGGATAAGCATGGTTTACTGGTTTGTAAAACCAAACTGAGACAGTGTCAACAGTGATCCACACTGATGTTTTGTACAGTCCTGTTGGGTTTATTGCTGTTGTTCATTTTGTGAATATATTTATTTTTTTATTCATGCTCTGTCCTGACAGGTAGTGGAAATATTTCCAGGAACAAGGCTTTTGTGTTGATGGCCATAGCCTCGAACTTCTGTGAGGAAGGTCCTGTGCCACTCTGGTGAGCTGCCCACACTGATCCATCCAATGTTTGGACCTGATTTCAAGTGCTCCAGAGCAAGAATTCTCTCTCCAAGGGGTCTCAGGCTGCAGTCAGTTTGCAAAGCCCTTGTTTGGGGTCTCAAAGCATCTTCTCACCTGAAGCCAGCCCTGGCACACCCAGGTGGCACCACTGTGTGAAGGGCAGTGGAGTTTAGGAGAGTCCTAAGAGGAAGTGCTGCAGCTCAATTTTGCCACACACCCCAACCCAGCCTTTAGCTGGTTTCACACAAAAAGAAGTGTTGCAAGGGCAAACTCAGTACCTTCATGGGGTGGAGTATGATGTCCTCGTTTCTAACCCAATACGGTGTTTCTTGCAAAAGGAAATGCTATTGTAAAGCAATATTGTTGCAAATTACGTATACTTAGAACTTGATGGAAGTTATTGCAGTGCACATTTACTGATGTATTAATTCTGGTAGGTTAATTATAACAAATCCCCTTTCCTTACTCAGAATGAACAGCCTTCAGGAAGGGGAGGTTGTGAAACAGGGGAAGAGAAAGATTAAGTTATTTTTAAAAAAGAGTGAAATTAGACAGAGAGGAATGCAGAGCACTCTCTCCTCCCTTCTCACAGCTCGATACATTCCATGCTCCCTTTTTGTTGCTATTCCGTCCTTGTCCCACCTCCCATTGCAGTGCACAATTTCCAGTCAATACATTCAAGAATTTCATATGTTCACACATGACATCTTTCCATCTTGTACTGTAGTGTTTTGTCCTCTTACATTTTAATAAAAATTTTGTAGTTTTAGGATTTTTTAAGACCTCATTTTCTAGAGTGTTTTCTTCTGCCCCTGGTTTAAACTTTGTATTTATGATTGTACAGTGAAAATAAAATTACAAAATGCAAGAAAGTATTTTCAGATGTGTTTTTTTTTTAAAGTTCAGAGTTTTTAAACAACCTGTGTGTGTTTTGGAGGCCTGACTTGTTTGTTATTTTTGGTGCTGAAGTTGAACTGAACTACAAAAGCCAAGAAATGTTGTAAGCACAACTCTAACTACTGTGTTGTAATCTTATTTCATTCAGCTGCTGAGGACTTATATGGCCACTGAAAGGAATGCAGGCCTGGCTGAGTATTTTTCCAGTGAAAAAATGTTAATTTTTTCCATGCCATCATCATTTTTTTGTGTACCTATGTTCAAAGTCAGCTTTCACTGATCACCTCAGGTAAGATACAGAAGGACAGAGGAGGTAAATAAAGTTGTATGTAACTTCTAGACCTCTCAGATATTATATTCCTTAAGAGCAGTGGATTTTAAAAGTTTTGTGGTTTACTGGTTTTAATAATATACATTGTTTTGCAACTCAGTATTCCTCTGCAAAATATCTCAAATGTCAGAAATGAAAGAAATAAAAATAATACACATTTTTAGAGCAACTTGAAAAGCACTTAGCTGGCCATTTCACACCAGGAACCTTCAGGAGTAATACTATTTTGATCACATTTCTGGCCCATGACATGTTTGAGGTAGCTTACAAGTTCCAGACCTGTGTTCAGAAATAACAGTGCCTGAAGCTGAGTTTCAATATATTAAAAGTATTTTGTGTCATTATTTATTTTTATTAATTAGGCATTTTAAAATTATATTACATCTCTGTAAATATTGCCTATAATTAATACCATATAATACATATTATATATTAAAACTATTACATAGTGTAATAAAATACATTTCTGTATGAGTGTAATTTGAAAATACTTACATATTCACATCTATGTATTTATATATAGCTGAAACCAAAGTCCTTTCTGTGGTCTCTTCTGTTCAGCTAGGTAAGGAGTGCTGCATGACAAAGGGCTATTTCATCAGGCTGCTCTGTCATTCCTTTCATACAAACAGGGCTAAGCAGAACCTCTGGTGACAAAGGAGCAGGTTGCAGATGCCTCATTGAACAGATTTTGCTTTCACACTGAGGAGCTTCTAGGGCAGAATGACTCAGGTGGCTGATGGTAACAATGCCTACAGGAAATAGGAAAAATTTAGGTGGGAGGAATACAGCAAACTGATTGAGAGAAATAAAATCTCCATAGTCATCCAGCATCTTCCTAAATTTTGCCCTTGCTTTGCCTTCCTTTGCTCCCTCAGGACTTCCCCCTGTCCTGTGAATGGCGCTGTGGCTCCTGAGTCATGAACTGAGGAGTGCAGTGATATGATGAAATAAATTATTGTTAGAGAAAAAACTCTATTGCACAGTTTCTCCCCTTCAAAATCCACAGTCTGAAAGGGAGATATCCCCATGTTTGGAGTGTCATACAGAAGCTGAAAAGAGTGGGCAAGTTTTGATTTTTGTAATTGCCGCAAGACACTTAAGGCTTTCAGCTGTAGCACAACCACTCTCCCCAACTCCTATTACACTCAATCACACCTCAATGCACTGTAGCAGAATTTAATTTAGATTTTGTAAGATTTGGCCTTTTGAAATCAGCATAAATTATAATGTTCCAGTCAATAGTTTGTCCAACAGACAACAAGTCACTTGATTTTGCTTTAGCATGTCTCAATCTGTTAAACAATAAGGCTTTTCTTTGCTGAAGTGGGACTGGTGTGCATGCAGTAAGAATAAGCTCATTCTAACAGCTTTTCTTTGCTTTTCTGTTTTAGAGAGAGAGAATTTGTAAATACACTGTATTAAATCATGTTTGGTAGCAACCTGTGAAGCATGCTGATAAAGGACTCATTGACCCAAACTACTCAAGCCCAATCTAACGAGATCAGAAGACATCAGGTAATTTTACCTTATTTGTTTGGGGTGGTTTTTTGTAGCTTATTTTTTCACAGTTATTTAATTGTTTGGTTTGGATTTTTTTCCTCCAAGAACATCTGAAAATAGAGCTGTGAAATGCTGTAGGACAGGGAATTCTTACACCATTTTTCTATCTGAGAATGAATCAGAAAGCCCACAAGAAGGATTCTTTTTATCTTTTCTGTATAATATAATTATGTACTAACTTCTCTGTGTGGTTAACTGAATAGGATGTTGCTAATTACTAATCACCATCGGGAAAGGGATTAAATACAAAACCATACATATCCAAGATACTTTCCAGGTGGAGGAATAGGTTTGCTGACATTAACCTTTTGTATATTGATTTTCTCAGTCTTGTTTCTCTTCACTGTATTGCAGACCAGATGCTGTAAGGAGCTGAAAGAGAAACTATCTTTGGCACAAAGCTCCTTCTTAAACCAGCATCAAGCCATTCCAGATTAAAATAAGCCTGATTCCTCTAGTTTTAGGAGTAGTACCCATGGCTTACCATTTTGGGGTTCACATACAGTACTATTGCAATCAGAAAAATTAATTTGCTAACATAAGCTAGAGGTGTATGTTCTGCATGGATTTTTTAAAAGCCCTGTGGTAGAAATTTTAGACCAGCTAAAGGGAATCAAAGCCCAGGCATTGACCTCACTGGGGCCAGATTTTTATTTTAGGTGTTCTATAGGGCCACTGAATTATTTTTGTTGCTCATTTCTAAATGAAAATCTAAAGATTTTAAAAAAAAACTTAAAAATGCTTACACACTAATGTACATCAGTAATGTAGACAGTAGGTTCAAAAGTAATGACCATCTTCTTTCTCAGGATTTGGCTCCTTATTGAGCAAGATTGTAAGAATTAACCTTTTAGGTACTTTTTTCAGGAAAAATAAATAAATAAATAAATAAGATGGTTTTTTTTTTTTGTTTGTTTCCTTGCTGTCTTTCTGCCTGGATGCTGTATCTAAGTCCCTTTGAATCCTCTGATATGCATGTAGATGGTGGGGGGTGTTTCAGTCCTCAGGATAGCATTCTCTTTAGTGGATATTGGGAGGAGATACTTCATATTCACCTTCAGTTCTGCTTTCATCTGGAGTCATCCCACACTCTTAATTGTGCCTGTTTGGCAAAAGCTGAATCTCTGCGAACCAGAAATTGGGTCTGGAGTTTCTGTGGTATGTAACTGTGTTTTTATTTGTTTTGGTTTTTGGTTTTGTTTTGTTTTTCCTTTTTGTTGTTGTTGTTTGATTGCTTGCTTTTGTTTGGTTGTTATTGTTGTTGTTTTGTTGTGTTGTTTTTTCTTTTTCTTTTTTCTAAAGAAGAATGGATAAAAGAATAGTCCTGGTTTTTCCTCTCATTTCTGAAGGGAAATTAAATAACAGCCATGGCTCTACATTGTGGCCTTCCTTTCTGCTTAGCTTTAATTTTAGTCATCTTTTGCTAGTTCCTGTTATACTCAGTTCCTGAACTCTCAATACAATAAATGTTATTGTTCTTGGGGAGAATGAGTTGCATAAATGTGAAGTCATCAACAATCAGCTGGCCAGTTGCCCGAAGCCTTTTTTGTTTTCTTCATGGGACATAACTACAAACACTTATTCATACAAATGAGCCTTACACACCTATTGCCAGTAGTGGTGAATTGAAGGCTGGAAAAACCCAAGATTGTGCAATGTCTTTTAAACCTAGGACTGAAGTTCTAATTGCCATGAATCCTTAGCTGATGGCATGAATTTACTTGCTTTTGGCAACATATACACCCCTATACACTTTTTAATTTTTAAAAAGGCAGATAGAAGAAATCAAATTCAGAAGTAGCAAATTGTTTTCCAAGTAATTTCAAAAGCAAGGGTTGATGTGTTTAGGGCAAAGATAGAGGCTCTTGAAATGTTTAGTAAAAATATGAAATTGGATCTGTCTTATGCTATTAGAATCTCATTGAGTATTGATTTCTCTGAAAGAACATACTAGTGCAGAGAAACTTTTCTTACTTAATATATCAAACTCTTAAGTTCAAGACTGTGGAAGACAAACGTGACAAAGTTGACAATGACACTATCTAAAGAGCAGGAAGGAAGATGAAAAGTAAAGACTAGTTATTGCAGAGCAATATAATGAAAGAGGGTATTAGACTCCTTGCAGTAGCAGGAACAGGAATTAATATTAGTTTGTTCAATAATCAAAAACAAAACCTGTAGAAATTTACAATACTTTTCAAGCAATCGTTCAGAAAGTCTCAAAATCAAGGTAAAAGGGGAGAAACCCACTTTGAGCTTGCTTAAAGTGGAAGTTTTAGGTAATAATTATTTATTGTAATTCAACAAGATCATATCAGAGGAATCATCTTGAAATGACTGGTATCTGAGAAAGTCTCATGTGCAGACTTCTGAATTTATTGTCATGAAAGTTTTCTGCCACTCCCACAGCTGATTACATGAGATGCTTCCACCATGGTCTAATATGCACCATGTTTCCTTTCTCCTCACCTGATATGAGTTCTTCTTGGCTGCAGGGTCCCTTTCTGGAGCCATCAAGCAACACCTGTGCTCCTCACCTAAGGTGGGATTCAGTTACTTAAACACAGGTGTTTGGGGTACCTTGGGCTGGCCTGCCCAGCCTTCAGCTGCTGGTTGAGAAAATGCAGGTGTTCTCTAAGGTCTGTGCAAGGTCTGTCACACCAGCACACCTGTGCATCTCAGGTATTATTAAGATACTTGCTTAGGGCTCTGACTGTGTGTTTACATGGGAGCTTGGTGTCTGGGCTACCAGAGAAGGTCAAAGAGCTGCTCATCTTATTCTGGTCACCCCCATGTGGCCCCTGCCCTGCCTCACAAACCCTGCTGACATCTTCAGCTTTACCTCTCAGCAGTTTATAGCCCTTCACTTCAGCCCCACACCCTTGCCCAGGTTAGCTGCTCCTTAGCTCTGCACAAGCACCCACCAGCACCCTGCAGGGTCTCTCTTTTCCAGCCAGTGCAACTAAAGTGCTGGTGTTGACTACTGGCTTGGCGAGCGTCAGTGACAGACCTCTAGCTCAGTGGGGAAGGGTGAGAATGCTCTGCTGAAAGGAAGCTGACTGTTCCTTCTCTTAGAGTCCACCACAATCTGTACAGAGGACACCACAGCAGATGGACAAGAAAACAACTCATGCAGGAATTCCGAAATGCCATGAGATTTGTTTCTTTTCTCGAATACTAGTTCAATAATTCCGCCTTTCTGTTGCAAAGTTGGAATCCCTTATCTGCATTTTGTGAGTCAATTACACTGGTGACAACATGAAGTGTCTGTGCAATGACTGGAACTACATGAACTTTGAACAGAGGACTTGTTTCCCAAAAGTTAATTTGACATTTCCTCATCTTGTTGTCTGGTTGTGTTTCTTTGGTGTCTTATAAAAATGTATTTCTTCTTTTTTCTTCTCCTAGCAGCTGGAGCTGGTAGCTACTTCTCATAGAGGGGATTCTTTTCTCCTTTACATCCTCTTTCAAGGTGAATTTTAATAATATCTCATGTGCTACAAACAATCTTAGTAATTTTAGTATTTTGTAAAATGTCCTCTTTTTTTAACATTAACCCCCCCCAATCTATCAGAAAATCCATATTCCGTTTTTTTCCATAGTGGAAACTGTGAATTATTTATAAAAGTAGTTTGATTATATTAAAAAGCACAATCTCAAGTCTGCAGTACATTACTGGCTCCATTCCTTGCCTAAAACAGGCGTGTTTATATTTTTCCTCAGTAAATATGTGATAATTAAATGCAAATAGACCATATTTTTCAAATGAATTCCCAACCCTGGAAACTTGGATGATGATAATCTTGCCTAATAAATGCACAACTGCAAGTGAAATCAAAGTTTACTGAAGCAGAACATTCTTAGCAGTCAGTAGCAGCCATCACTTAGTGAAAAAATATACAGGATTAATATAGACACATCATTGAAAAATGGATAGCCCAAAGGTATTTTATAATTATGGAATATACCTAAGTATTAATTGAAAACACTGTGCACTCTTTATGGGATGTTCTCAGCTAATCCATTCCTTTAAATTATTAGGCTATATTGAAGTCATGCCTAAGGCTGTCATCAGCTCTCTTGGATGTTCCCCATTGTGTGTGTTATCCCCTGTTTCTAGGTCAGCTTTTCAGCCTTTTCCTTTCCCCTTGTGCAGGAAAGCAATTTCTCTCCCATACCTTTCATTTATGAAGAGACATATGCACGTTTCTTGGCTGGCAACACCTGGTCTTCTCCCTCTCCCTTGCAGTCTGAGGTCCTGGGTCTCCCTGGGAGCTGATGGAAGGACTTTTGTATTGCTCTGAGAGTTGCCTCCCATGAGCAGCTCTGTTTCCCCCTCTTTTTGATGGGTCGTGTCTCTCTGATGTCTTCCCAAATCTGGGCTAAAGACAGAGGAATGTGGGATCCCAGAGAAGAGATCATCAAGGAAAAGACTTTTGCCGGTCCAGCTTACAATGAGAAACTGACACCTCGTCTGCAGCTACGCTCGTTCTGTTTTCCTTTTCTCTTTCTTCCCAGAGTGCTCCACTTTTACACAGCTGTTTCCTAACATCTGGATATATATCACGCTAGGCCCTTAAGAAGAGCCTTTCAGTGTGGGATCTCATCTCAGTGGCAGGATGCTGGCAAGAAGCCATGCATTGTCTTTGTACTACCTGCCTGGTTGCTCTCCTTGTCTCAAATAACTCAGTTTTCCTTTCTGGGATTCCTGTAGATGCATCCCCAAGACCATATTTTTAAGGAATTTTGAAAGATTCCTATGAATATATCCCCTTCTTTCCTTATGACTTCCTCATATTAAAACTATTTTCCACCTTTAACTAACTCTCCTTAACAGTTAAAGACAAAGTGCATTTTATTCACTCTTTATGGCCTTATGAATATTATACAGCCCTTAGGAAGCACGAATTTAAAGTCTGATGGTTACTCCTTCCATAGCTCTCTCTTCCATGCAGTATTTTCTTGCCTGAACCTGGAGCAAGAGAGCAGTTGCAGGGGAGGGGAAGGCAGGTTCCTGGAAGAAGGAGTAGCTGACAGGATGTTGCTGTTGTTGGACAAGATCCGTCCTGTTGACAACAGGGAGGACCCGGTAAGGCTGAGTGTTTGAGTGTTAGCTACCAACTGAGCAGCACACTGCCAATCAGAGTGTGGAGGCCAAGCTCTCCTCCTGCCTGCCAAGAAAAGGCATTTAAATCAGGGCTGAAGTATGATTTCAATTTCACTCCAGTTTAATGCAGACAGCAGAAAAACACAGTGACTCACTCAATACATTCTTGCCTGTTCAATAAATAAAATTTCCTCTCAGAAGTCTGCAATTTTGCATTGGTAGAGAGGCATAGTGAACACTTGGTCCTGGGATGTGCACAGCACAGCAGCTGAGATTTCATGCTCAGAAAGGCCAAGAAATGAACATGTTGGAAAGTTCTCAAGAAAGGCCACAACTTACATTAATTTTCTGTTTCCTTCACAGATATAGAAATAACTACTTCAAAAAATATGAAAGGGCAATAGCTGATCCTATTCCCACAGCTTTAAATCTTAAAACAACCAACCTGCCTCAAAGCAGTCACCTCTTCACCCTCATGTCCTGTAGCTCTCTCCTTGAAGTATGGTGAGGGGAGTGAGCCAAAGGGGATGGCTGAAGGATGTATGGCCACAGACAAGGCTATAAAGTTTTTGTGTAAACTACAAATTTACTCCAGGACATGGCTACACTAAACAGTGATGTGTAGGGGAGATTTTTTTCTCTCTTTCTAAGTCCTCCCTTGCTTGTGGTCGTTAATGCCTGAGCAGTTTCTCAGTCACATAGCCAAGGCCAGATGACCCCCAAAAGTTGGCCAATGTATTGGCCAGCAGCATTGTTTGTTCCTTATCTGAAGGTGACCAGGAGATATGAATAACAGCTTAATTTTGGATTTTAGATGCAAGCCTGAGGTTTTCACTTTATGTAATGCTTTCTGAAATGTCCTGAAAAGAACTGAAGAGTTAGGCTGAAGTCCAGGAAAGGAAATGAATGGTAGAAATGATACATAATCTCCCCTGACATCCTGTTAACATAGCCTCGTGCTTAGCCCAAGAGCTCTGCCTTGCAGAGCTGGCAGGGTGAAGGAGAGCCTGCCTACAAACGTGTTTTTGCAGCCCTGTCCTGGTTTGCTGTGTACCACAGCCTTGCCTGCATGCCAAGATCTCTGTGTTGGCTGCTGTAACTCTGGCTCAGACACTCTTGGTGTGCCACATCCACCCCTCGGCTCCGGTCACACAGGCTCATGGCTCTTCTCAGGAGTACAGAGCCTGGCTCAAAGTCTGCTCAGTGCAAAAGAAAGATTTTAACTGACTTCAGGAAGTTGTGTTCAAGTCCTTTGGGAAGAGCTGGGATGAAGGACAGGAAGTACAATGTAATGTGAGGTGGTTTTTTTTCCCAAATAATTATTTATTTATGAATGTGTTTATTGACTTCTTTGATGTTTTAATCATTGTGGAAGCACAGCAACCTGATGAGTCCCTATTAACATACATTTAAATACAAAAGGGGCAGTTTACTTTTCAGCAGTTTGAGCACCTGCAATTCACATCAGCTTCAGCTGGAATTCTGTGTGTTCAGCAAATTAAACATTCAGTAAACAATGTTATAACAGCGTTGACTTTAAGATGAAATCATAAATGCATGAAAACAGGACAAAGCCTATAGCTATTTGTAGCTATATTCAAGTTATGCCTCTTGGTCCTGGAATAGAAGGCTGGAAAAGATCTCAGTGGCTGTGGATTAGCTCAGCTCCGTAATTATAGCACCTGAGATGAGAGCTGCTACTTTGCTTGTATTAGATAACCAACCCAAAATTGTCATATAAAAGGAGGATTAATTTTTTATTACAATACTAAACCCAAATTCATCTTTGAGCTGAATTAGTCTGATTTGCTAAGTCCTGCAGGCCACCACCTTTCTTGTTTAATATGCTGGGACTACTAATTCTCCATTTCTGGGGGAAAAAATTGAGAAGGTGTAATTTTATGCAATCTTATTTTGCTTCTGCAATACACCCTTCCCCATAGAATCCCATTTGTGCTGTTTGCCATGCATTTCTGGAAAAATCATGGTGCAAAAAATGAGCATCTTAATAAACATACTGAACCCAAGTATTTGTGCATAGTGAGTAACTTGACCTACTAAATTTAATCCATTAAGAGAGCATTAAAGGACCACTCAGGCCCGTTTTCAGGTCAGTCCCAAAGTGTATTAACCTGTTTTGAAATGCCTGGAAGCTGTGGGAAATGCCCACTGAATATGCTAACAAAGGGAAACTAGAGCGCTTAAATGTAGCCAGAAAAGAAACAAAACCAATTTTCTGTCTGCTTTGGTAAGATATTACTGACTCAAGAGATTATACACACCAGAAATGAGATTTCGAGTCCTGCTCTTGGAAATTACCCCAACAGGAAAAGGCTACATCCTTCCTTGGATTTAAAAAATATTGTGAGAAAATCCCGTCATTGTGCTTGCCTTCCCCACCTCGTGCAGAGAGTACCAGGGAGTCATCAGAAATTCTTCAGTGCACTGACACAGTCTCTGACCTTTTGGAGAATTATGGAAGTGTATAATAGGAGGCAGTGAGCAGTTTGGAGCACCCTTTCTTGGTTTCCTACACAGATAACCCAGTGTTTGTCTCTGTTCTGATGTCACTTCACACGGCAGTGGACTTTGAGGCAAAGAGGAGATGAAGATGCTCAAAAATGACCCATTATCTACTTCAGAGGAGTAGGAAAGCTAGGATGGGGAGCATATGAAGCCTCTGTGTGAAAAAAAAAAAAAATGCACACAGTAAAGAGGAATAAAGTTCCAAACTGCCACCCTGTAAGCTTGCAGAAATTAAGAACATGCATGTTGCTTAGAAATGGGGACCAGAGCAGGTAAAACACTGACTAGGCTGTCAGAGAATGTCCTGGCTAGAGTGGCCAGGTCCAGGTGAAACCCCTCCCTCTCAGCTGGGACCAAGGATGCATTATGCCTCTCACTGAACAAAGGGCAGCCCCTCCTACCTTTGGAGCAATCAGATTGTTTATCCAGTGCTGGGAGTGCCTGTTATCACATCCCTTTCAAAGGGACTTTTTCTGATTCATGAAAATTAGGGAAGGGCTCAGATGAAATGCTACTATTTATTATGAAAGCCTCCCTCAGATCCCTGTACTTCAGGGCCTGTGCTAGGAGCCTGTTTCTCTTTTGCAATCCCATTTCTAATACTTCTTTCAGTAAACAACAGCTGACCCTTGTAAGTAAGTGGAACTGACTGGCCCCAGTCTCTCTCATCTCTAAAAGAGTGAGCTATGCTGTTGCATGTTCTTTAGCATGGGGAGAGGCTTGGGTTTTTGGTAGGGTGAAGGGTGTGGGTGTACAGTTAGTTTGGGATGGAGGGGACCATCATAAGACTCAGGCAGATCTTGAGGTTCTGCAGCTGGTAGTGCTGCTGTTGTTCCCCACAAATGAAGCAGTCTTGATGGGATTATGGAGGAGCTGGAGAGACAGGGAGGTTGTAGGTTTATGACAGAAAACAGGAGAGAGGAAATCTCTAAAGTGATATCTCTTGTGGTTTCGCCTTTACTGTATGAGAAATACTATTCCTGAGACCCTAGGCCCTTCAGCCTGACTTTCTGCCAGGTGTGATTATTTACTTGGGACAGGGAAACAGAGATGTGGCAGAGTCTGATTGATCTTCCTCCAAAAAGAGGAAGATGATGACCACACATGCTGCTGGATAAATAAGGTCCCAACATGCCATTGGATATCTAACTGGATCCAGGACTACAAAGACGTGTTTATTGTTTGCAAGTTTTGTTATTTGCACAGTGCTTGCCCAAGGCCTTTGTGGACAGGTTCAAATCCTTTCTTATTCCTCCCACTGAGTAGTGGTTTATTTTGTTATAAATCATTTCCACACCTCATCTGAGACAGATGCCATTGTTTGCTTCTTTTCCAGTTGAGATTTGGATGGTGATCATAAGGGATTCTTGTACAAATCCTACAGAGCAGATCCTATCACACAAATTGGGGACATTCTGCCAGCACCTTGGCAGTTCCTCACTGGCTTCCATGTGTTTTCAAGGAAATTTCCTAGTATGCTGGTCAGCACTGGTGGGCCTCCCACTGGATGGAGGTCTCAGCCAAAAGTAACTTTCTTCAGCATGGTGTTTAAATTTGTAGCAATTCTACCGTTGATGCTAGAAATTCAAATGTCATCAGTTTCATGCATGGTAAACGAGAAGATATAAATGTTTGTAAAATATAGCTCTAATGTTGTCAATGTATTTTAAATATACTCCTGAGTGAAATTGTTTTTTTTTGTTTTATAGGCAAGAACTAAGCCACTCTCCCTGCTTTTAGCTTCTCATTGTTTTCTATTCACAGAACTATATATCTATTCACTCTTTCTATATTATTTGGTGGTGAGAACTAGGGAGAAATGAATAAGTTATCAAAATAAATCAAATATGTAAAGATGTGGGTGATGCCAAGTCTTCTAAGTATGTATGGGAAAAAAAACCTGCCTGAATACGGAGAGCAATTGTATCTTTGATGTGCCTGGATATGGGAATACATTTAAAAATAAATGTTTTATCTGTCAGATTGAGTAAAAAAAGGAATTTATACCAGAATGGAGATAGTATACTCATGGAGGGATAAAGAGCTGTAGCTACACAAACAGGCACATGATAGAGGTTAGGCATTTTGGCCTTGACTTTTAGTAGCTACTAAACCTGTCCAAGAAGATTCCTTCAATTTAGAGGCCAGCAAGTGTCCTACCAGTGCCCAAGGACTGCCTCTGTCTGAATAAAAATGTAAATCTCTAACACTTATGAAGAACTTTGTTTTGATTACTGACAACTGAAATTGCTATAACATAAAAACATGTCATCTAGGAGTGATGCTGGATCAAAATGACTCAAGAGAATAAACTGGACCACTTCACAGATAGTTCAGCCAAGACATTTTATCTCAACTTGAAATCAAGATCAGAAACATAGTTAGCTAATTTTTTGTACAATCCAAATGGAGATCACTAATGTACTCCTCTATAAATCAGAAATGTCTTCTTCATCTGTAGTTTATGTGAAGTAGAGATTATTGTCTTCTGAAGAAAGTATTTTGAGGAGCTATTCAAAACAAATTGAAAGTGCTCAAGAAACTTTTAAAAACAGACCAGTCATAGCAGGAGATTGATGTGAAAAAAATGTGCAAAGCAACAACTGAGATAAGAGATAGGAGGAAATGCTTTTTCAGCCAACCTGTAATTAGCTTGTGGAAGTCACAGCTACAGAGAGTCAAGGGTAAAAATATAATTAGATTCCAAAAGGGACTGGAAATATATATTGATGTAATTAATTATAGCTCTGAATATATTTCCTAAAGTGGTTTTTTTTTTTTTCAGCAATATTAAGCCTCCCTCTTCTCCCTGGAGGGACTGTGTTTTTGCAGAATGCCAAAGAACACATGGGCAGGAAACAGCCCTTAGGTAGTCTGCAGTGCACAAATGACACTCCTGAGGGAGAAACAAAGGTGCTGTTATGGCATGAGCAGAAGGGCCAGTAAGGTGCTGGGTGGTCTGTGTGTGAGACTGACACAATAATGACTTAGACTAATACTCAAACACACACTCATGGATGCCAGATGGTCACCAGCTGGGAGACAAGTCTCATTTTTGAAATTGTACATCCCTTGTAAAATATCTCTGTCGCTATCAGCCTCTGTAAACTTTAACAGTCTGCTCAGTTGGCTGAATTTAACAGTACACTAAGTATGGCAATTACAGATACTGAGGTAAATATAAGTTACAACTGGAAAGTTTTTCAAAGGCAACTATTATCATTAGTTTACATAAATTAAGAGGCTACTGTCATGTGCAAAGACCACATGGAGCTTTCCAATATTGCACATTCATTTTTCAGTGATATGATGCAAGCCTAGGCAGTGCCCTGGAGATGACAATGTTTTTACTGGGGGCTTATTTTGCCCTTTCTTATCACAGAGGATAGGAGCTAATACTTTCCTCAGGACTTAAACACATAGCTTAGCAGCTAACACGTTAGGAAAAACAAAGTAATCAGGAATGGGGTGGTGCAATCCCAAAAGTAAAATAAAACCTGCACTGGAATACTAATAAACCATGTGATAAAAATACTGAAGGTTAGAAGCTCTTTTGCAAATGAGGAATAACAACTTTCTGCAACTTCCGTCCTTGGCAGAAGAGACTTGTGATTGCATTTGCCCTGGGAGGTCAGCAACAGTCAGGTGATGCCATCTGACCAGGTTACTGGAGGATCATTTCCAAACGGGCTCAGCTCCCTTGGGATCTGCTCTGCTCACTTCCAGGGCTGGTTTTGACCCACAGGACCATATGCAGAGTTATAAAAAGTATTTAGGAAAAGAAGGAGATTGTGTAACAGGTAACAGACATGGGCACATATGATCTCTTGATGTGCTCACTAAAATTTAGGGGTGCTTTAGAGTATTTGCATAGTTATTTTGGGTGGGATTTCTTCTTGGCTAAGGTAACAATTTTTGTTTGTTTGTTTGTTTGTTTGTTTGTGGGGGGTTTGTTTGTTTGTTTTGTGGTTGGAATATATTGGAAAGATGTTTATAGGTGATCTCTGACTATTTCTGTTTCTTTCTTTGGATTTTCCATGTATGATGAAGCAATTCAAACTAAAAGAAAAAAAGAAATAGAAATCTTTTGCACTGCCTTGATATGATCATGTCTGGATTAAATTGTGAGTGAACTGAATCTGGCTGTAGTTGTTTGTCCAAGCTGCAGAACAGTTCCATTTCATAAAAAAGACTGCTAGAAGCACAGAAAGGCTATTGTAATGCACTACAGAAACACACTGATAACACTGTGTGAGGAACCTAGTGTCTGCTTTCAGTAGCAATATAACCTTGAACCTTAATAGCTAACAGAAAGCTGGAAAGCTTTGTCTGTGTCTCAAAAGTAAACTGTTCCTCCTAACAAAGCACAGGCAGATAACTGTTTCAGGCTCTTTGGAATAACTGCATTCCATCAATGGCCAATAAGTGAATGCTAGATCTGGGCTACAACCTCCTCCTTCCTCTGAGGAACCAACACAACTGAAGCCATACCTTAACATGGACTTTCACAGGTCTAAGTGTGAAAAACTGAAGTATTCTTCTAGAAAAGAAGACAAATTATATTATGTAGGGGGAAAAAAATGTGCACATTTTCAAAGGAGCTGTTTCCTGAACATCCCTTTCCAGGCCCTTCCTGTATCCATAGAGAATTTTGTATGCATTTTGCATCTCCTTATTTACAACAAAATATTGTTCTTGACAGAAACTTGCCTGTTTTTTGGAAACCAAGCTGGTATATTTTCTTCAGCAATGGACTGAGCCTTTGTGGTACTAACACCTCATTAATGCCAGTTTAAGTTGCTGGTGACGAGTGACCCATTGGCTTGAACCCTCATTTATTTTAAACTCAGTTGGAGAGTGATCTGCTTCTTCCTCTCATTTTTTCAGGCTCCAACTGGAAATTTAGTCACTTTGACCTAATAGAAAACAAATTTAGAAATACTGATTCTACATTTTGCCCACTCCCTTTCCCCTTTCTTAGTCTTGTACCTCTTCAGGGACACCCGGACTTGAAGGAAATAGAAAATGTAGGAGCTGACAGTCACTGACAAAAGTATGAAATTCCATTAGCAGGACAAGTATAAATTTGGGCAAATGCAGTTCTAGTGAAGTACAGCCAGTGTTTAAATACTCACCAAGCAATCAGGTGCCTTCCTCTGTACATGCTGCTTTGAGAGACATATTCATATTTCATGTATTTTACCTTGTGTTTATGCAAGAAATGACAGTGAAGTTCATTGCTTTCCTGGCTGCCCACCCTCAAGACTACCATGCATTAAATGAAATCTCTTAATTCTGTTGTGAAGTTGTAGGCCAGAGCACCAGGGATGCAGGAATTATCTCTGAGAACAGCAACTCACAAAAATGACATCATGGTGAGAACATCACACCCTCAGAGAGGCACGAGCCGCTCACAAAACCAGTAAAACCAGAGAGCATCTCAAGCTTTCTGTCACAACCTTGACTCAGAATGCAAAAACATAACTAGAACAGTTCTGCAGCTTGTGCTTCCAAGCTGATTCTTTACAAACCCAAAAGCATGTGCTAGACAGATGTTGTGCTCAGTCTGATAAGTTTGCATATGGCACTGATGAGTTGTAGATATCAAAAAATTCTTGGATTTATGTAAGTAGATATGTCCAAATAAAATCTGTGAATATTAAGGGGTTGTTATTCAGAAATGATGTAGCATGTGACTGGAATATTAGTATTCTGCTTTAGGCTTCAAATATGTAGGATATCAACATGAAATAATTATTTTATCTTCATCTTTTTTGATGTCTCATTAAAATGCAGCAATTAAGCCCTAATTTCAGCAATATTTTTATGACAAAGTTAGTGGCTTTAAGAATCTATAATTTCTTCAGATTTTTTTGTTGATTACAGTGATACAGTTATTTTCATTACTTAGGATTGTACTTTGTGGTATTTTGGGCAGGATGGATGGAATTTTCAACAGAAAACTACATTTTCCTTTCAGAAGTATATGAGTTCTAGTGCTAAAAAGGCACTTATTATGAATATTCTTATGATCTTCCAGGGGAAAATAACATTTCAATTTGTAAATATAATGAAGAAGAAATCTGTGGGAAGTTTATTTTTCATACTTATCAGAACCCTCTCATGTCACACTGTCTTGCAGCCTGAACAACATCTGAAAATCCAGTGTGGGAGTATAGGAATTAGTTCATGTAAGGATTTGATTAATGCCTAGCAGTTTCCAATAAGTTCCACTCTAATGCTTCCTCAACTTTTATCTATCATAAAAAATATACTAAAATTAATTTTTTTAAATGCCTTTTGGTTACTTTAAAGCTGAAAGTCTGTCCTGCTCTTCCCAAACATGATGTGTTTCCTTCCAAGAGGTCAAAACACTGGTGAGCACAACCTGAAGACAGGGTGTGCCTGGAGTATTCTCTTTTAAACAGGACTTGCCATTTCCATGAGTTGCTTCTGAGACAGGGAGCTTCAGCCCTTGTCAAACCAAGTCTCGTGGGCACAGGAGTGTTACAGAGCTTTGAGGGACTAACACTGTTCTGATTCTCATGGTCTGCTGAGGGGGCAATAGCTACTTGGATTACTACCCTCATTTTACCAATGGGTACTGGATGCCTATCAGGCACTTCCAGCCCATGTGCTTTTGACAAGCTTGACCCAAGCAATTCACCCAGGGTCTGCCAATTTGTTTGCAGCAGAATATACTTGTAAATGAGCCAGTTAGTCTCTTCAGAGGAAGTCTTGAAGTTAACACAGCTAAAATCCCAGCTGCTTCCAGAGAGTGAGGGGCTGTAGCCACATATCTCCTTTGGAGCTCATCACTCCTTAAGGGTATGAAGCAGCTCTGTAATGTACTCAGCTGTAGTGGAGAACTGCCCAGCAAGAACTGCAGGGATGTGCTGTGTTCCAGCAGTGGCTGGAGCTCTGATAACTTTCCTAGCTCCTGAGTTGCCTGTCCAGGCTTTTTGGCATAAAATTGCTGCCAGTGCACAGAGACCAGCCATGCATGTGTGGGTGAAGCACCCGTCTTCAGCTTAGCAAAGACAAAATACATTGACACTGAAAACATTCAGGTTAGTACTCCTTAAGGCATTTTCCTTCAGTTTGACTCATATAGAGAAATTCCCCAGGCAACTTTCATTTTACTATTGAGGTTTCACACCTCTGCCCAACAATGAAATTAAAAATAATTAAAGTAGAGAGGTTAAGAGAGGGGTGAACAATTCACAATGAAAGATAGACCTGTCAAAACTAGTCTGTTTCTCTGTTCATGGAAAGTCTGCAGGTTGGTCATAATTTCCAGACATTTATTTATGACTTTAGTTTGCCTAGTGTTCCCCTTAAAATTTATTTTTACGCTTAGGAGGTATCACACCGAATTTGCTTCAAGTGCTTGAACTGAAAATGTGAGCTGTGTTAGTTAATTGTGGTTGCTCATAGGTAATTACATGAGATGGCAGGAGTACAACAGAAGTGAAAACAGTTGACAACACGAAAAGATTGCCTTGGGATGAAGTCTGTCTGGGATGGGCTGATGAACTGCATACATGGAATTATTTTCATTTCTAAAAAACTTTGGTGTGTAGGAATAATAAAACCAGAGAATGGTTTGGAGTGGAAGGGGTCTTTACAGATCATTTGAAAGATGTGGGCTTTAACTAATGTAAAACAAAGACAGGGCCAGACTATTGGCTACAAGCAGAGGGTAATTTTTTTTTTCTGTAGCTGTGTTTCCATAAAATAATTATTTTTGTGTGGGAGGTCTAATTCTCCCTAACAGACATTTTTGTAGGACACTGTCTTATCATCTGAGTTTACCTGCCCTTAAGCTAGGCTCTTAGGATGTTAAGGAGTCTCCCCAGTTGTCTAAGGTGTAGGTGCATCTAACACAAACTCATTTTTACATTTGTGCAAATCCCTGCCAAACATGTTAGGGAGTATTTTCTTAGGTTGTCTGTTTTTCTTACAGAAGGAACATTTGCCTCATATGTTACTGCCACTGACTCCTATTTGAGGCCAAATTATTTTTAGTGGGGATAAATCTTTTATAGAACTAAATTTTTTATTAGTCTAAATACAAAATATTTATGTTCCATTACATATTTACAATCCTATTCATGAAAAAATAACAGTCATCCTAAAGAAGTATTTCCTTGGGAATTATTAAAAAGAAGAAAGAAAAAGGAAGGAAAAGACAATTCCGCTGCAAATTTCCCCCTACATTAAATGAAACACTTGCAGGTAAGATTTACAGGAAGCAGTTAGCAAGCACTAGATCTGTGTTTGCCACTTTTAAGTCCTGCTTTGAAATTCCCATTATGTCAGACATAATTATAGTGATGGACTGTAACGCTTTGGGTAGAGACCTTTCCCTGGCCTTCTTCACAAAAAAAATTTTAAGAGAAATAATTACTGCTTGCTATCCTCTGTCTACTGTTGCAGTGAAACTGGTGCTAAATTTTGTTCAAACATCTTCAGATATCTGCAGTGTTTCATTAAAGATTGAGCCAAATTAATTTTTGGAGCAATACTATTGAAATTCTGGTCAATGACCGAAGCAAAGCCAGTGATTAAGCAGTGGGGGTAATCCCGGGAGTTCAATGGAACTATTATCATGGAGCAAGTTAAATATGTGCTTACTTAGCTGCACAGAGTCTCTCAAAGCACAGCATCTGTGGGCCTGAAAGCCAGCTGAAGTCTCTGAGAGCCAGCCCATGAATGATCTAGTGTTCATTCATGGTGTACAGTAGATCAATTGACTTAATTGCATGATGGATCAAATGTTTCTCCATATCTGCAGATTGCTCACTCTTCTCTAATTCTTTTTTTTTTTTCTTTTTTTTTTCCCCATCAAAGGGCCAATGCTGCTCATTGCTTGTGACTACTCCAAGATCACCCCATTCAGCCTGAAGAATTGACCTGGCTCAAAATATGAGATTAGAAAGCTCAGTTTTATTTTCCATGCAGTACATAACATGATTTTCTTCCTGGACTGGAGGCAGTTCCTAGCTATGACATTTTTCTCTTCTGGGTAAGAGGCAAGAATGTGTGGGGTAAATATTTTCTTTCCCAATTGCCCTCTTTTCAATAAGACAATTACTCAAAGGAGCATTTTCCTGACTAGAATTTGTAATAGTATTCTTCATAATGCTTCAAGAATCCTTTGTCGAGCAATTGTTTCCTGTTTTAAATTACAGATACAAAGCAAACTAAAAAAAAAGAAAGGGGAAAAAGAAAAGAGACATTTGCTTAGAGGGCTGGAGGGGAGAGTATAGAGAGGTCAGACTGAATATGTTCTGTGGTAAATTTTCCAAATAATTTTTGCATCAGATTTGCTAAACATTTCTTTTATTGTGATGTCAGGTCAAAAATTCTCTTTTTTCTTTGTGTGCCATTAAGACAGGCTATCCAAACACAGTGGCTTTGTCTCGTAAGAGGACAACGTGAGTGCACACACCAGTGTGTGTTCAGAGCTTCCTGGCATCATGAGCTCAGAGCATTTGCTGCCTCTTCACTGGCACTGGGAGCTCTCAGATTCCTGGGAATACACATGATCACATCAGACCTGGAGCCATATACATTGCATTCACCTCGGAGACTTGCAGTGAACACATAATCATTTCTCTCCAACTTCAGAAACACGACTCCAAGATACTTTTGCTCTGACTCTCCTTCAAGTACAGGAAGTTGAGTCATGGCTGTTTGGAACTGCAGGGCTGCAGGTCATGTCCTTGTGTTCTCAGTGGATCCATATGATTCTGATTTTTTTGTCATGGTGTCAGAATGAGAGCAAGGAAGGGGTCAGTCCCTTTGCGACTTTGCTGTTTTTTCCTGCTGGGATACATAGGTGTAACCTTTATATCTAATTTAAGTCATGAAATGTTCATCACCTTTTGGGTTTCCTAAAATACCCTGCTTCCCATCTGTCTGTGCTTTTTCAAGGGATACAACCATGTATTTATATCCTCATGGTAGAGGTGAATTTGCTTTCATAAAGGGATAACATGAGGAAGAGCCCTCTTTGAAGGAGTAATGAACAGAATTGAGGAGGTGCTGTCAGGTGATAAGGGCAGAGGGATAAAGCAACTACCAAAACCTAGTTTCAAGGATATGTAGAAAGTCTGTTTTGACTTTTCTGTTTAGGTACACTTGCTAATTTACAAACCTGAATACATGCAGTTACAGGGAGCAGGAGGCAGTTAGAGAGGCTGGGACTTAGAAAGGTTTTCAACAAGCATCTCATCTGGGACAGATAGAAATCTGGTGTGATGGGCTCATATAATCCCCAACATTCAGAGTGACCTAACCCTCTGGAGTGTTTCAGGTGTTGGAAGAGCCTGCAGAAGATGAGCATGCAGGTATGCATTCAGGAGTCACTTAGAGCTGTGAAATCTGACTGAGTTCAGCTTCTTTGAGCAACTGGGACATTGCCTCTAACACCATTGTTTGCAACAGCTCTGAAAAGTCCATAAAGACACTGTCCCCTGGTTCCCACCGGCCAGACCTGTCAACTGTTTTCGGTCTTCTGCTCCCATAGTTTTATCCCTTCTCATGTTCCCCTCCCACCCAGCAAGCATTTAGTGGCCAAGACCTCTCTGCTGGTCTCTGATCCTCTGTGGTGGCCCAGCTGGTCTCCCTGATCTGTAATGTGATGCAACCACTTCAGCCTGTCTGCAGTGAGAGGGTGTGAAACTGTGGCTCAAAATCTTCTCATGGAAAGACACCCATTGCCTTCCCTCACCAAATGGCTCAACTCTGCCATTCTTCTACCATATTACTCACCATGCCCAATGCATCTTCCTCCTGTCTGATCTGAGTCATCACCTTTCTCCTTACCAGGAAAGAGGCTTCCTGAGAGAGGTCTCTGTGGCCTCTGTGTGGAGGGTCATACTGCTCTGGGGAAAGCATATAGTTTTGGAAAGAACGTTCCCATGGAGATTCCCTGCTAAATTTTCCTTCAGGTTCTTTTTGGTACTGAAATGAACCTCAAATTATTTCTTGCACAGTTCAGTTTCCTGAGATTTGAGCTTATTAAAATGTTGCCTGAGATACCAGTAACTGTCTCAGTCTTTGCTGCAGGGCTTTTCCCTCACCCCTGCCAAGGCTTTCAAACAGTATAATTTTCTTTCTTTAACTCGAGGCTCTCTATCCCCGAGCTATTCTCTTCACCCCCAGCCTCTTCTGCAGCAAATCCCAGGGCTTTCTACCTGCAGTCAGCTAATAGCTGAGCTTGGTGTTCTCATCAGGAAGGAGCAGTGTGATTAATTCTCCAGTGTCTCTTCTGTTCCTCTGAGCTGTTTCCTTATGGGGAATCTGTAATGCAGCAGGGCAGGAGCCAGCACAGAACTCTCTTTTGCTTAAAATAGGTGCATCACCTGCTCCACCTTCACATTATGGAATAAGCCACAATGAGAGCAAAATAAGCAATGCTGTCTCATCATTGACTTGCAGCCTGTCTTTTGTCAAAAAACAAAGATAGTCTGTAACAAAGTAGATATGACTCAAGAGGGATGTGGGCAAAATACTACAATTAAGCATTAAAAATCAGCCACACAAATGTGCCTTCTAAGGAGTACTGTCTGAAAAAATTTTGATTTATAGTGCATCAAAAAGGAAGTGCAAATCAGAAGCGTTTTGAGATGGAAGCCTGTTAGTGCAGAAAGGAGGGGCTTTCAAATGTGCACCACATCCAATACCACTTGTAGAGGCTATTTTAGCCAGTGCCTTGAAAAACCTGAATATCATACCCTTTTAGAAGAGACAAAGGGGCTTAGGAGCTGAGAAGTTTTGATTTGCCTTGGGAAGCTCCCTATTTCTCTCTGTTGACTCCAGAAGAAAACTGAACCAAGATACCTCCTTGCCTTGATCAAGTGTCTGAAGTAATTGAAACTGATCCAGGTGAAGAGACACCATCAGGACATGGTCTCCTCCTGCAGCTACTCACAGTCCATGATTTCTGCCAGGAATTCAGTCCTACATCACCCACAGTGGCTGTTAATGTGATTTGTGGCCTGGGAACAACCATTACAGCAGAAGGTTAGAGACTCTCAGGGCCATTTAGTTCCTTCTTCAGGAAGAGCAAGTTTTTGTTCCTTTAGAGTTTGTCCTTTGGACCCAAAAGTTCATGTCACACAGAAAAGCTGATGGAGTTGTAATGGAAGTACATTACATGCTCCTTAAGGAGAATGGTCTGTGAAAGAAACAATTAATTTTCTCCACCTGGTAACAAAAGTTAAAAGGTCTGACTTTTGGTTGAGAGCAAATGAATGGCAAGCCTTGTGAATTCAAGTTGTATGGCATGAGCTGACTTTATGCATATTGGGCTCTTTGAAAAGCACATGTTTGTATGTTTTATTAGTTAACTTCACAGAGAAAGTGTTGTGCCATCCTAGCATTTCCTGTGACAACACTTCCACGTGTGTGTTCTTTGAGCACTGGGAATCATTCTGCTTGGAAGGCCTTGACAGTGCAAAGGCAGAAACTTGGGCTCATTTATAATGTTAAACTGAAGTAACTGCAGTGAGTGAGGGCATCAGTTGGTTCAGAAAGATCTTAGCAACAATTAACAGTGAAAAGAAAATTACCCTATTTCCCAGTGTGGATTGTGGCAAGCTTAAGCATTGACAAGAGATGCCATTTGTTGTGCACACTTTTTTGCATCTTTGTTTTCCCTCAAGATAGCACAAGTGTCTATTGTCTCTGGCAAAGTCAAACCTTTTTCACTTTTGATCTTACAGAGTTTGCTGCTGTGAATGCTTATGAACATTGTCATCCTCAACTTCATTACTACAAGTACTGGACCAACACATCAAATGTGGGTTTTCCTAAGTTCTATGCATTTCTTCAGAGACTGAGTGGTTACAGAAAGATCATTAAGTCTGCATGAGAGACAAAAATACAACCTTTCCAAAGCTGGGATGTCACCACCAGTCAACATGAGTGTCTAGACTGTGATATGTGAAAGCAAAAAATATTTTTCCTCCAGAATTTTGTCCTTGAAACTTCAGCACTGTATGAAATAGAGAATTCCAGTTAAAAAAAAAAAAGGCAGAGATTATTATGGCTCTTCATTGTACTTTAAGTAAAAAGTCAAAGAGAAGTTCCTGGTGGCTATCAATAAATACTTTTAAATATTCTATACCTGTGCTCTACTTGAAAATTTACTTTGAATCATATGCATAAGAGTGATTTAAAAATTGCTGTTGAGTTTTATACAAGAAGCCTGCCATTGAGGAAATTGGTGTATCATTTGGTTTAAAATTGCAGTGGGGAGGAAAAAGGCCTTAAACTACTTCCCAGAGAACAGGACTGTAGAAATGATGCTATAATAGTTTATTGTTTCTTATAATGTAGCAAGTGATAAAAAGGCTTAATATATAGCCTAAATGGATGTTTACTTGAATAGTTATATACTCAGCTTCTTGTGCCAGAGATTTAATCTAGTCAGGGCTGCTTTTATATAAAAGTGACTTGTTTGCGTTCTGCAGGACATTTCTACTCTTTTATGTGAAGTCTTACATGTCTGGAGGATTAAAATTGCTGCAGTGTTTTTAGAAAATAATGACTACTAAAAATTCTAAAGTAGTTGGGCCACTAGAGGGAAAAATGTGTTACAAAGGGATTTGTGCTAAGAAAATGAATAGATATAGATAAGCAAAAAGGATAGTGTCATTCTTTTCTGGCTCCTATTAAGGCAACTTTAGCATGCAAAACATCTATGAGCTCTTTAATTTAAACTATATGCTTTTTAATATACTTTTAATTGTTTTTCTATAGTGATTTAAAATTGTGCTGATACTTTACTTCCCTTAACTGAAAACCTTTTATTCTCATCTTAGATGAATGAACTAGCAATGCAAAAGTTTTTAAATTATAAGTGGTAATAAAATACAGCAAGCTGACTATATTTAACAGCAAAAGTGAAATTCTGTCTAGACAGGTGGTGGCAGATTCTTCACTGACTTCTAATGGCTAGGATTTCTTCACTAGAATTTGTTTTAACTCCAGCTTTTGGTGCAAAAAATTCCTTTAATATATTTACTCTGCAGGATTGGCCCCTGTGTCTTCCCTATTTTTGAGGGTATTACACTGACAGTTTGTATTCATACCAGGCTGAACACAGTCCAATAAAGTATATAAACCCATATGTAGGAGATTTTTTCATTGCATATTCATTTTGAGCAAATTAATTTTGCTCAAATTATTATCTTTCTCCACTTCCTGTGTTCAGGTAGTTATGCAAAAATGGTCATTTGTTTTTTCCAAAGAGGAATACATCCCTTTTAATCAAGAAAACATAAGGAAAAGCTTAGTAGTTCTAAAAGGTAGTAGGTTAAGAAGATAACTCTACTGTTCAAAAATTTGTCTGTGCATATATATGTTTATGTGTGTGTGTGTATGTGTGTATTTACACCTTTTAAGCCAGATTCATTGTTTTAAAGGGAGGAGATTAGGGGTAAAAGGGGCTGACTTGTGATATGAATCCTGTGTTAATAGCTTGAAGGCAGAACATTACCCTGTCAGTGGGAATGCCTGTGCTGTTATGTTTGCTCCTTTGTGTTTCCACAGCCTGTGTGCTGCCTTCCACCCTGGCTTAGCTTTGGGGTGAGGTAACTGATCCTTCAGGCACAGACTGGGAAAACTTTTGGTGTAAGATCAAATTCAGTCCTCACAGGCAACATGGGTGCAAGTGGGGTTATGGGCTGTTCAAACCCAAGCTCACTGTCAGGCCTTGTAAAGAAGAAAGGAGTAGACAAAGCTGTAAAACCTTACACATTTACTGTTTGGGGAAGGGATCTTTGGCTTGGTCACATTGGCTCTTTACCCAGGAGTTCCCATGAGCAAACTCTCTTACCCTGGAAGCAGTAACTAGACCAGAACAAGAGGGAGATCTGCTCATTTGGGATAGTACTGCAACCGGAACTAGTTTAGCCAACCAAAGCGTGTTAATCTTTTCAAAATTACCAAAGGGATTGAGCAAGACTATAAAAATTAAAAGCAATGTTGCTTAGCTGAAAACACAAGCTAATCTAATATTTTTCTGATAAGACAGATAAATCCCAGTAATTTAGCTCTCATATTGGCTACATAATTATTGGCATCAGGCAACAGCACAATTAGATTAGGACTTTGCTTCCTGTCTGTTCCAGAATATTTGGTAATGAGGCTAAAGATGTTTTGTCTGTGACTACCTCCCCTTACAATGAATCCATACAAATCAACTGTTTAGTTTTGTGATTAAGTGGTTAGCTGGAAAATGGATGAAGATAACTGAAGTGATACACGTTCCCTTGTTTCTTTTATCCGGGTTTGTATTTTATTTAACACTGGACTATTTGGAACACCCTGATTTTCCATGTGGTGTTTCATAGCTGCATAAGCCACTAACCAAGTAGCTGTTTGCCCACTGTTCTGGGCAATGGGGGTATCAGCTGTGTTTTACACCTATCCTGAGTATGTCTCCCTCTCTTATAAAGCACTGGGTCAGTCCAGCTCCTGGCCAGAGGAGTGGCTGAGGGGGAGGAAGCACAACTAAACCCTTCCTCCCGTGAGCCTGTGGTCCCTGCACACCAGGGCACTGTGCACTCACCCTGGCTGGCTCAGAGGAGACAGCTGCTGCCCAGCTAGAGCAAACTCTGAGCCCCACAGCATACCAAAGAGCCAGCATTTCCTTCTTTACCCTCTTTATAGCTATATATTTGAGCTTTGGGGAATTCAGCACCACTGATAATAAAAGCGTGGTAGAGATGCCTTTAGGCTTAGCTTTAAATTTGACAGTTTTATCTCTTTGCTGCTACTGCCTTGTCACCATCTGCTGTGTTTGCACTCAGTTGTCTACTGGGACTTGTGCACGTGTGCACTGCAATCCTCCTGCCTTCACACAGCAGTTTGCATGCTAAGGTAGGTGGAAGAGCACTGCAATTTATAGAGCCCTTGATCAGCATCCCTGTATGCAGCACCACATTGTTTGAAATTTAACTGACATAAAATCATGATGTGGAACAAATAACTGTTCACTCAGATGTGTAGCTGTATGCTGCATGCATGCCTTGCTGTAAAGGCAAACTGAAAGTGAAATAGGACCCTAGGACACCTGAGATGTGGTCAGTAAGACCCCAAGAATCTCTCTGTTCCCGTTCGCTGGATGACTTTTTTAGAACCTAAATTTTTCTCTTTATAAAATAAAAACAGTGAAACCTGCCCTACTTTCCACCCCTAAGGGAGCAAAAAGTTTTATGGAGGAGCTTGGTGCTGTTTACGATTACAAGCTATGGCTTGGGAACATGCACTTCAAGGTAGGGCTGACTCCTTACCCCAAATGCAAGAAGGCCCAGGGAGCCCAGGTCTGAAAGGGAATTGGATACTGAGGGCTTGAGGAAGTGAGGTGCAATCTCTCAGAAAAGGGATGTAAAGAAGAATCAGTTGCATCTTCTGCTGAAACTAATGAGAAAGCTTTTACTGATTCTGACCTCTTCTTGGGCCACAGGAGCTCTCACCTCCTTCTCTTTCCCCTCCTGTCCTTTGTCTCTTCTCAGGCTTGGCCAGGGAGGCTTAAGATTAAAAAGGGAAAACAAGCTGCATGGCATCTGATGTGGTAGCAGCAAAGACCTTGATACTTGAAGAGTGCCAGCAGGCAGCCCTGGCAGGTGCTGGTGAAGATGAGGATGGCCTAAATGCCCTGTGCCCTTCTGTGCTGCCTGTGACAGTCAAAGTAGCCTGGAAAAGGGCTGCCATTAGCAAAGGGCCCTGTAAGACTCAGAAATGATTGCAGGGCATTTTATTCCCTATTATTCAGCTCTTTTTCTGCATTGGAGGATATGATTTATGATCCCCATAATAAGAAACGGTGCCTTTAAATTCTACTAAATATTTCTTGATAACAGCAGTGTTGACCCAAATTCTCATTTAAAGAGCCTGAAAAAAATCATAATCCAAATACATTTGGATCCAGAATTTGAGCTTGAACTTTTTTCTATTTATTAATTTATAGAAGCACTCACATTAGGATTTTACTAACAGAAGGATGAAGAAAAAAAAATTGTTGAATCAGGCTTTTAGCACTATGGGGTCCCTGATTCCCTTTTGCAGCAATTCAGAGCTTGCTCCATACCTTCAAGACTTACTTTACTGACAACACATGCTGGTTAATTTTCTGGGCAGTTTACTAATGTCAGGATATAAAGTTACTACTGCCTACAAGCTCTTTACGAATATTTCCACTTCTGTTCTTTATTGGATACACTGAGTGCAAAGTTTATAATGCAGTGGCTGCAAAACACCATGGTCTGATACAGCTATTACTTCAACATCCATATGTTTTGCCATAGATGTTTACCAATAGCTCAAGCAGAGAACCCAAAGAGTAGCAATTAAAATAATCCATCCTTGTAATTTAAAGCTTCCTGCGCAAGGAAGTGGAGGAGCATTATTGTCTCCGGATTTAAGCCTGCTGAAGACTTTCAGATTGTGAATTCAGGAACCTGAGGGAGGGTAGAAAATTTGAGTAAGCACATTACCACTTCCTCTGGAGGAGTTGGTTGCTGTTCCAGTGGTATTGTAACCACTAAATGTCACCATGATCTCTCTGGTCCAGCTCAGCACTGCTCCACAAACTCATCTTTTTACAGTCACTGACTCAGCTTTATGAGTAGCTTCTGTACCTTTTTTTGACTTCAGTAGGAAACTGAAATATATATTTAGGGTATCTTATAAATAACTCTGCCCTCTACACAGCTGACACAAAAGAAGGTTTTAATTTCTCACTTTGGTAATGATTTACAGCTGTTGTTCCATTTGGCTTATGAAACATTATATATACGCTTCAATGAATGTTTCATATGTATATTTTTATATATAAACAGTGAAAAATTACTTCTGAGAGTTACTTGCATAGCCACCATATTTTATGCAGAAAACATGTCTTGCAGATATACTAAACAGTCCTTGCTGTTATCACAATTAAGCAGAGAAATCCTCATGCTTCCCTTTCTCTTTTTACATATATATCTCAGTAATGAGGATAGAGCTATGATTCAAGATGACAATTTTTGGACAGGAGAGCTATTTTTCAGTTGGTGATTTAGGGCGAATGAAGAACTGTTTATTCTGGAAAATGCTTTGCTATATTTCCTCTTAGGGGAAAAAAAAGTAAGATTACACAAGGTTAGTAGTGTTTTTCTAATTTAAATTCCGTTCTAATCTTGGCAATATGCTTGCCCTGTTCTTAGGGTTTTAGGGGTTTTTTTGTGTGTTGTCATTTGGGTTTTTTGTCTTTATCATCAAATGATTCAGATTTTTTCTTTGTCTCAGCATTTGAATTGGAAAATGAAAGGTGGATGAAAAGTTTAGAAGCAAAGAGAAATTCTTCCCTGCTGGAATCTGGGCTGTGACCTCAGAGCTGCTGCATGAGAGGAGCAAGTCACTTGGCCTGTGCCTCAGCTTCCCAGTCTGTAAAGAGGGACTATAACTGTTTTTACTGAGATGCTTCACAATTCACATCTGAAAAGCACTAAGCGTGATTAATACCCAAGCATGTGATGTTTGACATGCAAAAATACCATGCTGTTTAATCACTGGTGCCTTATGGATGTTCTTTGACATAAAGACAGCAGCTGGGTCTCTTCAAAACAATCCAAAAAATCTAATCACTAATGATTTACTTGCTATTCACAAGAGGTGTTTTACGCAAGTAATTACACAGGGACTAGGAACTGAACAGTGATTTGATCAAGATTCATCTGCATGATTGCAAACATTTTTAAATTATTTTTCAAATATTTATTTTAAAGAAAATGAAATTAAAATTTCTTAAAGCCTGGTATTTAAGATCATGCGGTTTTTTTTTCAAGTGTCTAGGGGGAGTTAAAGGAAGTCTAGAAATGTGGAATGCATAATACTGAAAAAGAAAAAAATGGCTTGTCCTTTTATTGCTTGCTTTCACCCTCCCACTTAAGAGGGACAGAGGAGGTCATGGAGGATCCTGAAATGATCAGTTGCTGCATTACAGACACTCCTGTGTCTTCCTGCCCATCACACACTTCTGGCTCCCACAAGTGCTAATCATAATTAAATGGAACAGCCAGCACAAGTAATAACATTGAGGAACAAAGACAAATCAGTTCAGTGGGGGTAGTCTGCTTAGTTCTTTTTGATTAAGAATTTCTCCTCGACTCTGTACACCTCTTTCTATTTAAAGGATTCACTCTCTGTTGACCCCAGTGACTTTCAGTCCTACCTTTCTTGCTCACCCATTTTCTGGTTTTAGTATCCTCACCTATTTGTGTGTGTCAGGGAGGAAGGAAGATACTACAGCAAGCTAGGAAAAATCTAGACATTAATACCTTTATCATATTTTATAATTCATGAAAAAGCTGATGTACATTGCAGTCAGACTAGATGGTTGTTGTAGGTCCCTTCCAACCGAACTATTCTGTTTTGTTCTATTCTACAGATGACAGGAGAGTTGAGCTTGGTAATGCAAAAGCTTTGTTCAGGAAGGGGTTCAAGCATGGAAGTGTATATTTTAAACCATGTGTACAGCCCTGTCGATGGCAGTGAGTATCTGAAATTCCTCTTTGGCCTTCAGTGGAGATTGCTGCTTCCACACATCCTGAAGTGTCTTTTAGTGATACAGATACCCCTTGTGATAGGATTAGAGTATGTGATTGATGGGGTTTTTCTTTTTAATTGCTATCTGCCTCAGGTTTTCTTCTAAAACACTAGCATTCCCCACATTTTTTTGTCTTTCACTTCCTACTCTTCCCCAGTGCCTGTGCTGCCTGCCTGAGCGAGGAGCACCTCCTTTCAACCTGACTTCCGTTTCAACTCAGCAGGCACCGCAATCTTTTTCTTGGCTCCTGGTATCTCATCTAATCAGACACCATGCTTTTATGCTGGCTCCCTGCATCTGTACTAGGTATTTTGTTAGACTATCAGGCAGAACTGAAAGCTTCCAGCTTGCCTGCCTTCTTGTCTGCCAAATTGGAGAGAGGGGAGGAGAGAAGGGAAGGGGGTAGAGAGAGACAGTGAGAGCTCTTTAGTGTGAGTCATCTCAACTTCAGTCCTTTCCCTACTCCTGTGGAAGTGCTACTTGGTATCTCTAGTGTGCATGAAGATTCAGCACTTTGCCCTGAACACAGAGAATTCCCAGACCATTTGATAATTTCCTATTCTTAAACAGTGTGTATATCTTAATAGTGAATTGCAGGAAGTTTAAAATAAAATGAAAAAGCTCTATCTCACTGAGCTGGTTAAGGTCTTCATATATAACTCTGGCAGTGAACACCAAAACAATAGCAGAAAGACAACTTCATCTCTAATAAAACTTTCAGATTTAGTAAGGAACTCTGGTGGCTTAGTAATACAGGGAGAGGATGACAATTTTCAACTGCATTTATATTCCACTTTTCACTACTGCATATCTAGTTTCAGTTACTGCACACTGAAAGAACAAAAAAGTTCCCACACTGCTCTGATGGTTTGGGATCTTCTAAGCTGCATTAAATAAGTAAAAATGTTGATAAAGGCATGCCTGGCCAGGATCATTTATCTGCACATAGCAGCTGTGAATAATGCAATTGGTGGCCATATAAGTAAAGATGAAATGAGGTGTTCATGTTATGCTCATATTAAATAGCATCTGAACTAAAGTGCAGGTTCAGCTCCAAAAAAAGCACAGAAACTATATTATGAATGTGAAGAGATCATAATTTGGTGCCCAGGTAGATTTGGTGGATAGAACAAGGGGTTATGCTGTCCATCTTGCTCCTCAGTTCTCCTCCAGCCTCCTTCCTCTTCACTGCCACTTTGCAGGGAAGTGTTCACCTCCCCTTCTGAACATGGCTGCATCCTCTTTCTGTGTGCACACTGGCAGGAATTAGATGTTTACTGGGAAGAATTACAGGCCAGAGCAGCCATATGCAAAAGCCACAGGAGACCATTTTCTGTTGGGTGTTGACATCTCAAATTCTTTACCCCACAGCTGCTGTTGCATACAGTTAAAATAAGCCACAGATCAGTTCATAACACACATGAAAAGCTGCTGAAAATAGCTAACATGCTTTGTGGTGACATACATCACTTGCTGATTTGTTTAAGAGAGGACAGGTCAACAACACAGGTTTGATTATATCTGTTTCAGAGTTTTACTTTTGGAAAATTGGTTTCATGAAGATAAAAAGCATTTCTTATAGTTTAAGTCTGTCTTAGTCTTCCAGGGTTCATGGAAAAATGCATGCTCCAATTTACATAATTCCCTGACCCTTTGCTACCTACTTGTTCTGGTTGAAGTGAATAAGTCAAACTTTAATGTGATTATGTGGTTGGATAATAACAGAGAGCTCTTCATCCAATTAAACTGCTCTGCAAGGTGTGTAGTATCTGATAAACCACAGACACTACAGAAAAGAAAGAAGCCCTTGTTTTATCTTTCCCCTTTTTTGTTCTCTGTAAGTTGGCCTTTGTTTCCTTTTTATGTCATGGGATTAGGTTAAGCAGTTTATGCCCCTTGCTTATTTTTCCTAGGAAACCACCACTTAATCCTTGTCTTTGTGCAAGTTTGCAAGTCACTGCAATGGACTTTTTCTCTTTTCTCTTCCCTTGTATCTATTGAAATATTTCAGGTCAGTTCTTTTTCCAATTTCTTTATGTGGTAGGAAGTGCTGTTATCACATTCTTTCCTCAGCACCTAAGTAAAGCTGATTCTCCTCCTCTCAGCCCTGATAAACCCGGAGTGTTTCAGGTAGAGGCAGTGAACCTGTGCCAGGGCAGAACAATGCAGGTAATGGTGAGGTAAGATGATACAAACTGTAAATCAACATAAAAGTGGCCTTTGCATGCACATGGCAGCAAATAGACACAATAATTTCACATGGTAACTTCAGCCTGGATTGTATTTGCTGCAGATTCAATGTGACCAGGAGCAAACTTTATACTAATATACAGTCTTTCCTTAATGCAAGATCCACCACTTTGCACAAGATAATAAGTATGAGACTTTACTTTTGTGGACAAAAAAGGTGTCTCTGGCCTAAACCATTATTTTTGCTTATGTACAAATCCCCTTTTTCTTTCATGTGTTCTCTGCTCTTTTCTGAGAGCAGGATATAGCACAAACTTTTAGGAATGTATCTAGAGCTTTAAGAATTGCCATTTGCCCCAAAATTGAAATGACTGTTGGTGTAGTGAAATCATCACCTTCATGTAGGCAGTACTAAAAAAAGATGGTGGGACTTTTTTACACCCTTCCTTCCAAGAAAGTGAGAAGTGATGACTCCTTAAAATCCAGAAAACTAGTTGCTTTAATAATAAGCCATTTAAAAGACAAATGAAAACACTGATGTACTTGAAGTCAATGACAGGGCACTTAAAACCCCCAAAAAAACACATCAGGAAAGAAGTCCATTGTGAGATACTTCTATCTCAGAACAGATAAACTTGAGATATATATATATCTCACAAGAACTATAGTTGTTATTTAAATTGTTAATAGCAAGTCTGAAGAAGACATAACAAGTTGTAGTAAATCATGAGAACAGTCTCATGATACACAGTGGTGTGAGGTACCAGCTTAGAAGTTGATAGGCTGACAGCCAGGGTAGTACAGTTGGTAGATCTGAGGATCATATAATCAGACTGTATCCACAGGTAGACACTGATGTTCTTTACATTCTCTTTCTCTTTTTCTTGTTCTTTTTTTCCCCATGTGATTCAGTAAGGAGGAATAATGCCTTCATGGATAACCACCCCTCTCAGAACTGTGTTAAAGGCTTATCATGAAAGAGTGATGTTGTGTTGGGATATGTGGACAAGGGAGTATTAAGTAAGAGGAAAATGACCTTGTCTGTAGTGAACTTTGTCTGTGTCAAAGGAATACTGAACACAGGGAACTGGTGTTCAATCCAGATGTCAGGTGAGGGTGAATAAATAGAGGCTCCGAGGCAGTGTTGGATTCTCTGTTTGACATTGTTAAAATGAGATTTACATACATTTCTGGCTTTGAATTCAACTTTAGGCAAAATCCTGTCATCTTTCATGTTAAGTATTAAACTGGATAGCCTTTCGTGTATTTAGGTGCCTTACACTCCCCTGTTCTTTCCTTCTTTTACTTTGAAACCTTTGCTTAGCCTTTTTACTGTTTTCTGCCTTTGTAACTACAGATTTGCAGCTCTTTCTCCACAGTAATATTTCATGCTGGAGTCTTCTCTGCTGCAGCAATCCAGCAGCCCCTGGAAACCACTGAGCCTCGTTTAGGGAACAGAGGGTTAAGCATTGCCTTAGGTATGCCCACAGCACTTGCAGCTCTAAATAAAGATATGGTTTTAATCAAATCTTATGCTTCAGGGCTTTTATGGCTGTAAGAATGGGGAGGAATATTTTCTTTCTTTTTTCTCCCTCTTCTGTTTCCTTAAGAACAATTGACCACTTTTATTTTAGACTTTTGCTTAGCTTGTCTCCTGACTTCTCCAAAACTGATGAGGAGGGCCATGAAAATGGAAAGAGTAAGCAGAGGTTGGGATAAAAATGGGAAGCCTGCTCTGGAGGTACCTATACTGATGACCTTTCTTTGTGCACTTAAAGTCTAGCCATCTTTGGGGAAAATATAAATTTTGCATCTGGGAAAAACAGCTGTTTTGATAAGTTTTGCTTTTGTTTTTCAGTCAGTGGAGTGGATTATTATCTTCTTGTCATGGCCTCAGTTGTAAGCTGAATTGTCTTCCCTGTCCTCTGCCTGTGGAGTGGAACTGTTTATTCCCTGAAGGACAGAAATAATCCTTCTGTCCTTTAGCCTAACAGTGTAGTTCAATGACACAGTTAATCAGGGCTACCAGTTTTCATGCACCTAAGCATTTCATTGGTTTAACTGTACCTGAAAAGGTAACCTAAGTATTAAAAGAGGAGAGAAATATAAAAGCCTGTATTATTCAGGAAGTCAAAGTAGATGATACAAAGGTCTCTTCTGTCTTTAAGTTCTGTGAAATAAAGAAACAGCAAGTCATACTTCAGCTTTTTTCAGTTTCCAAATACACTTAATTTTTTTCTTTAACCCTGGACTGTTTAATTTATTATTTCTTTTTCAATATCACAGCTTGAAGCTATATGACTGGCTTTTTTCTTTTTCAGTCTGTTCCTTTCACTAAGTGCATGTCCAGATTACTCTTTCATGCCTCATTTGCTGTGGCTTGCTGTACAAAGCTATCAAGTGTTTCGTTAGCTAGTTTACTCATCCTGCTGCACTGCAGGTTTTCTGAGGCTTTTCTCTGTGCTGTCTCCCTGCGTGCTTCCCTTTGTTCTGCTGCAGCGCCATGGATGCTGTCTTGACTGAACACCATCCCTACAAATCGTTTTGATCTCTCCATTTAGCCCTGGTATGTTAAAAGTGACATGGTTTAAAAATAAATGCATGGAATTAAAACCTACAATTTCTTTCTGATACAAAGGCAAGGCAGATGGAGGCTGAGCATTAGGATTACATGCCTTTACCCCACCGAGGTATGTGACAGTGTGTGTGTGTGTGTGTGTGTGTGTGTGTGTGTGTGTGAGAGAGATGCCAGGAATGGAGCCAGACTGTGGCCAGTGCAGAGCAGCAATCCATGCACTTGGGACCCTGGTTCCAGTGAGATAAGGGATCCCTGGCTGGGCCTCTCTTTTTACCATTACTGGTTTAATGTAGACACCTAACTTTTAAATGCTTAAAGCTAAAGTTGTGCTTCACCTCAGTAGCTTAGGTGTGACACACAGGCCTGAGGTAATGCTTTCCTTCTGTGCTGCAGCTGAGCTCAGTGTGAATGCTTCGGGATCATCTCCTTGAAACCTTTTCTGAATTTTGATGCAGCTTATGACATCTCTCCCTCAGGGTTTCTCTGTTTAACTACCACTTCCTTTTAGAATTACTTCAAGTCCCTCTCATTGCTCTACAGCTGAGGAAAGTCCCCAGGAGATGGGCACACTCTGCACTTGCAGAAAGGGATGCATCTGCTGGAGCAAGCACTGTGAAAGCCAGATGGGACACCAGCAACATGCCCTGCACCCATGTCTCTGTCGTGGGGCTTTAAGGGAGGCCAGTCTGCTTGTTTAATCTCTCCATGGTTTCGTGTAGTGTTGTATAACAGAACTATTCCCACCCCCATTTCCAGATTTTTCAGTTTCCGGTATTTGAGCCCTTAAAAGGAAAGTCTCCTGTCATTTGGAGATCTTACATCCATGGAAAGTCATATTACATCTGTGCTAGGTTGGTCTTCATCGAGTTTTGGCAACTATTATGGATGTATAAATCCTGCCATTTCACACTGTTTAAGAAACAAAACAAACTAGTGTTTGGTTCAAATGGTGAGAGTGGGCATGTTTCTACATACAAAATGAATCACCAGAATCTGTCAACCAGTCAGGTATTGTATATTTTTTTCCTGAAGTCAAATTACCTTCCAGCATGATGGAAAAACTCTTATACTTTAGAGAAGTCCAGATGCTTAATTTCCAGTAACTTCTCTCTCTTTCCAGCATACTTTTTTACTAAAGTTCTTTTAAAATTAATTGAGAGTTAGCTGCTGTTACATGTGTGGGTGGAGAATCAACCCTTAGCTCAACAGTAAAAAAAAAAAAAAACAACCAAACAGATGTAAATCAGAGGAAATTTTTATTTTTAGTAAACTTGAGTGTGCCTGCAGAGTTGGGGAATATAAAGCCACACATTTGCAGTTATCTAACCTGATTTTAAATTGTACAGATTGAAGTCAGGGGCGTTTATATCTTTGTCTTTGGTATTTTTAGGATACTTACTCCAGCTGACAGCTAAAGGCAAAAAAACCAAAACCCTTCTAGCAGCCTGTTCCAAAAAATGTGAGGTTCAACCTTCAATTGTTTAATTAAAACTAAACTTTCATTTTGAAAATGAAAGAAAAGACTCAGTAAAATAACATTTTAGTTCTCAGGGAAAAGGATTATTTAATCTCAGAAGTTTCCTCATTGCTTATCTTTATTACTTGAATACAATAAACTTTGTGTTTTCTTTAATAAAAAATCCTTGATAAAACAAAAAATAACCCATTTTTCCTTTATTTGGCAAGTAATACGCTCCATTTAGTTGATTTCTAAGGTGATAATCCTCTTGAATTACTGAGTTTTAAGTGTTTTTTTTAGTGAATTTCTTCCTCTGACATCCTTCTGGCCCTCAGGCCTTCCTGTCCCTGAGATCTGGGTACAGTGAGGTTTCCACAGACACAAATGAACCCCTCTGTGCAGTAGATGAGATCCTGATGGCTTTCAGTGTCTTTCCTGCCCTTGCTTTGCAGAAGGGAAAGCTTGCTGTTACCTGTCTAAACTGGGTAATTAATGAGAGGAATATAATGTGGTCCAAGGTGAGATTAGTGTTTCTGCTCAGTGACTATGCTGTACAGAGAGGATTAAGGTGTTTCTCCATCATTGTGGCTTCAACAGACCCACACTTGGCAGAGGAAGATGCAAGACTGCCAGTAAACCCAGTAGGCTCTGGGAAATCCCTGAGCTTCCCTGGTGTTACACAAAGCTTTGGGGTATCTGCAGTGAATTTGGACTAGAGTTTTGAAATCATTTCCTCATAGACATTCCACAACACCTTTCTGCCATCAAGGAAATCAACATCACCCTTGTAGATCAGGTTATTCCAAGGAATAGGATTAGGAAGCCCCTTTTCTCTCTTTTTGGGGATTCTTTATCTCTCATAATCCTTCCCTGAGGCTGCTGGAAGACGAGGATCAAGATGCTAGCAAAAGTGTAGGAGGCACATAAGCAATTTCCCATTCAGTTCAGAAGTAAACAGGGAGGTAGTCATCGTCACAGGACACAGGGTGACTTGAAGCCTTCAGGCTGTGAAACCCTACGCTCTCTTCAGAATAGCTTTTTAAAAACCTGATTCCATCCTAGATGGAAAATACAGTCAAGTTTTACTCGGGCTTGCCACAGTTCCAAATATGTAATTGCTTTCCCACTTGCTGTTGGAGACCTAATATTTCTTATTGTCCCTGTGGTTTTTTGGGAAAGTCTTTGTGATATAACACTACAACACTGTTCTTCCCAGCTCTGAGCATATTGCATATGTGGTCTGGCAAATTGGAGGAAACTCATAGCTCTCTGCTAGGATGATCTCAAAAAATGTATGCAGGGAGCTGTTGCAAACATGAATTGCGTGGCTGTTCTCTGCAGACTCTCTCCTCCTGCTGTGAACTACACAGGAATTACATGAGACTTGTCCCAGGATGGCAAACTGCAGACATGTGCTCTGCCCTGGGATGTGGCAGGAAGGGCCCTGGGTTGCTGTAAGCAGAACTTGCTCCAGGATCAGGAAAGGGAGATGCAGTAGCTCTGGCTCTGCTGTAGCTGAGGACTCCTCTGAGCTATGGGAATGTAAGCCTCCTTCAGCTGGCACTGCTGTAGCTGAGGACTCCTCTGAGCATGGGAATGTAAGCCTCCTTCAGCTGGCACTGCCTCAGGAACTTCTGTGAGCCTCTACATGTTTCCACATAACTGTGTTCAGAGAAATGCCTCACAAAGCAAAGATGCCCATCAGAAAGAATGAAGGCCGAAGCATGGCCACACGGAGAAGGCAAGATGAAACTCTGATCCTTGTTGTTATAGCAATTTTGACAGTTCTCTGATTTATTATGATGTAAAATCAGTGTAATTGCAGTACCCTTAGGGGGAGTGTAGTTTCTTCTGATGCGGAAAAAGGAATTTATGTTGTATACGAGCAGTCAGAGATGCTACTCTGACTCTTTGACTATTTTAACATCAGATAGATTGTCATCTCTGCCTTGTATAAGCTCCCAAGACTGCTTCTTCCTCCTATCATCCCTCCTAGATTAGGGATGAGCCTGTTATTCCACAACCCACGTTTGTTTCTGCCCTTCCACCTTGAGTCCCAAAAGGGTACCTTCAGGATGGCAGAAGAAATATGTGTTAAGGGGCTAGATCAGAAAGGAATTTTTGTTGGACATCCCTGACTTGTCAAGGCTATGACAATACTCTGGAGACATGTACCTATGATGAATATTCCAGTACCAGAAGTTTTTGAATTTGTTGTCAGAGCCTATTTGGAAAATTTTAGAACAGAATGATTGGTTTGGTTGGTACTTTTTTTTGAGTGTTTAATCTTGAAACGTTGATCTTCATTAAAAGGTGGAGCAAAAAAGCAAAGGTCAAGACTGAAAACAAAGAGCTTTTTATTGAAAAAAAATCTGAATTGCCCTGATTCAAGTAATTTTCAGAGAAACAGTTCGCAAAGCAACAACAAAATTTCAAATTTTTCTTTCATTTTGTATCAAAAAATAACTGCAAAAACTGAAAACTTCTCCCGTAACAGGAAGATTCTTCCCCAAAAGTCTACCACACCTTCTGGAGCCAAGGATTGCAGCAGGCATTTGTAAGAGGTAGTTCAGCTAGGACCAGAGCACATAGAGTGTTTTAAATGCTGTTAGTGCAAGAGCAGGAGAGCCTGCCTTCCTAACCTGTCTAGTGTAAATAATGGATTCCTACTTGGACATGAAGCTTGGAATCCAAAACTGAAGAGCTTAAGAAGGATGTGCTGCTAACACCATATTTCTAGTAGGGCAGCTGCTGGTCCTGCCCCTAAAAAAAAATCTTTCTCTTGCCTGCCTGATCACTTTCCTGACCTAAATTATTCATCATGGCATAGAGAAACTATCCTTTTATGAGCTGTTCTTTGCTACCTTGGTGTTTTCTGTTTTGTGTGTTCCTTGGCCTCGCTGAGGCCTCTGTGAGCAGCTTACTATATGTGTTTTTGCAATCATTTTCTGCTCTGCTTATCTGATTGGGTTCGTTTTGAGCTATTTGTAGACAGTACAAAAAGAGACCAGATTAAAATCAATGCAGACATTGTGTTCCCACACATGCCCTGTATTCCTAGGTATTAGAAATGGGAATGAGTCATCCAGCAATACAGTTAAGTACTGACAAATGGTTGTCTAAATCTCTGATAAGTAAAATCTCTTTGACTTATTGCATATTTTCTGTCTCCACATGCTGCTGGTATAAATCTAAGACAAAAATCTACTCTTGGCCTCCCCAAGGACAGAACTTGCTGTCTTTGTTCAGGTATATTTTCCAATGAAATGTGTGGGAGTTTTGGGGACTGGAGCACTGAGACTAAATTTATGTTTTGGAACAGAGAAAAATAAATCCTCCCTTATAGACAACATTTGTCTGTAACAAGGGAAATGCACATGTGTCTCTGCAGCCAGAGAACAATGATATTTTTAAAGCTTTGTTTGGTAATGCTGCTTCTTTCCAGCTCAAGGGATGTCTCACTTTCTAAATCATGCTGGCTTTAGCTGTTAAAAAGCTAACAATGGAATGAATAAAAGTGATGATTGTGATAGAAAGGATAGTAAAATATCACCTGAAGACAACTTAATGTTTTATCTGCAGCGTTTATTTTAAGCATATTCCTTGAGAATTGGGTTGGTTTAGCTGCAGGGCTGTAGTTAAAATCTTTTTACAACAGTGGAAGGACAATTTACTAGATATACTATGATATGTGAAAGCTCATATAGGATTTTGTTCTTAAAGCTTAAGTGAGAAAAAGTCACACAAAATGATTATTTCAGAATAGAAGAGCCCACTGAATAAATAACTGCAATTATTTATTTGCCATTAACACGTGTACTCCAGTCAAGGGTGAATTTACTTGTTACTGCTGGGAGGAGGATGGAGCTGACTTTTCATAAGAGCCTCTTAGAATCCCTGTTAATGACTGAGAAGGAGTACATCACTCAGTTGAAAGCCATTTAAGTTTACCTTCTAATAGCATAGTGTTCAATTCTCAGTAGGCAGAACTTTGCACCCATGTTCTCACCGGCTGCAAGGTTCTAGCAATTTTTTTCCCCCCTTTCACTCTCTTTTTAAAATACATGTATGAGATACATTTGGATTTCTTAAGGTTGTCCTGAGCTGGACATTAAAAGAGTGTAGGCAGTAAATGTGCAAACATACCCTCCCCAGTCTTCCACAGGCATCAGTGTCACAGCCCTGCTGTTTCAAATCTGGGGTGCTCAGGAGCAGCAGCAAAGTGAGTAATGAATGGCTCTGATGACAGTATGTGGGAATTCAGCTGAAGCTTTTTTTTCTGCATTTGCATTTGCAACATAAAATTTGAATGCAAGCAGTAAAAGATGCAAAAATAAAGTCTCACCCTCTCCTTCCTGAATTCACAATTTGCATGAGTAACCCCCCTGTTACAGCTCCTTTTAAGCACTCCCCACCTTTTCACCCTCAGGACCAGCCCACTGCTTCTTCCCACTCCTGGGCATAAATTGCACTTCTCCTTCTCCCAGAGTTAGCCCTGGGCTCTGGCATCCTGTGTCAGGACCTACTGTCCTGAGTGCAAGTCATATTTCTTTGACTTCTCTGACAAACAAATAGCACGGCCATTTAGATTTTATTAAAAATAAATTCAAAAAGAGAACACTCTGCTGAACACACATCTTCCCCTGAGGAGACAAACAGAGAGCACAAACATTTGACAGATGTTGGACATGTTGTTTAGTGTCCTACTAGAAGGCACTGAGACACTGTGGTAGCAGCAGCAGCATTAGAACTGGAGTGAATGGAGCAAAGACTTGGTGTAAAGAATAGAGTAAAGACTTGGGATATTTAATCTACTCTATTTTATTATTATCTCACCTTCCAGTTCTTGAAAAAATTTATAGAAAGTTATTATGAGAATAAAGCATAATAATAACATGGATTTTGTCCTAAACATTCTGCAAAGGTTATTGCAAACTGAGCTATGTTCATGTTTCAACCCTTTACTTTGCTTTTAAAGACCTGATTAGGGCTTGTTTCATAAACTCCCTGCCTGAGTAGCATACCATCCCCTGTATGTAATGTTGTTTGCTTCCCAGCCATTCATACTCAGTAGAAATGGTCAAGTGGAATTGACCCTCATGTACTAAAATAGCATAAGTTTTAAGTTCAGCTTCAGGAAATCTGGTCTTTTAGAACAAATACACAGTAGATGTTGATATGCTTTAAGGCCATTATTTGTCTGTCCAAACAAAACTCTGAAAACAGTCTCACTCTCTCATATTGAGCTGTGGCTTAACTTTTCCTTTTTACATTCTATATTAATTTACATTAATTTTGAATACCCATGTCAACTCTGTGAAATCTAAGCACTTTGGCAAGACTTGATACATGGATCTTCCCTCCCTGAATAAGCAGCATGCAGCCCTCAAAAAGATTTCTTCTGGGTCAAGAGGAAAAAAGAAAATAATTATACACTGTATTGGGTCAGAAAAAGATAACTAATGGGTCAACTATTTATATACAGTGAAGCAGATCCAGAAATTAGAAGCATAACAAGAAAAAATAATCTGGAACAAGGTCAGAGAAGGTATTTGACACTGGACCTGTTGTACTTCCAGTGTTCAGATGCTTTAACTTACATAACCTAAATTAGTTACTGTTGCTCTCGGAAACTTTATCTCTCCTTAGTTAAATTCAACTAATTCAACTTTCCAGGCAGCCATTTTTCCAGATGTAGAACAAAATCCTTGCATTTTTTGTGTTCCATGAATACTTCAGTATGCAAGTACTCAGAGCTTTACTCCACAGAGCAGTATTACAAAATTGAAACTCTTTCACTGGTTCACATGCTAACGTATGATCCATCTTAAACCAGGTCAGAGAGCAGTGTCTCAAATATGTAACACAGGTTCTTGAAACCCTCATTAAAAGGAACACTGTAAGGGTGACAGAGAAAGCCTCTGAAATTCTGTTTCTTAACTGAGATTATTTTAGATGTGTTCCCTCAATCTGATTCTGAAGCAAGTTGTCAGAGTACAGGAAATATACATATGTGTGGGTATATATATATTTCCATCAAAAATAGCCCATTATCAGAGTGATTTGCTGACTAAAATTCTTGAGAGCTCCTATTAGAGATTAAAATCAAGGAAAAAAATTCTTGTTGCTTCTTTCCCAGAGTTTATGTAACCCAAACTAATTCTTCAGCTTGTTTTCCTAACTAAATCTTACTCCACATGCTAGGATTATTCCTGTGATTTGGAAAGACAGTATGTAACATCATCTCTTGTTGACATCTGATGCAACTGTAGTTCTGCTAGAATGCTGTAATGAATTCAAGGGAAATTTCTTGTGCTGATTGCAAGGTACCTTGTGATTGCAGAGATACTGCTTCTTTTTGGTTGCTTACTTTGTGGTTTAGTAGAGATTTTAAAGCAAGGCTACTTGTTAAGGCCTGTAATCAGCCCTGCTTCTTGAGAATTTATGTGCCTCCAAGACTACTTTCACATTTCCTGTGTTCCCACGAAGTACTGTGCAGATCATCACAATAATGAGTGGACAGACACTGTGCATCATGCCCTGCCTGTAAAGCCAACCTGAGATTTCTGGTTTATCCTTTACTGCCAGGCTGTCTTCACCAGAACACCTTCTTAAGCCTCCTCTGTCAAACGACTCCTCTGCTTTATACTGAGATACCCAAAGAAGAGAGAGAGGTGTTAAGAAGTGTTTTTGAGGACTGCCAAGAAAATCTCAGCCATTAAGTGCAGCTTTATTAAAAAGGGTGACTGTCTGGCCTTGTTCACCTTTAGCTTCCACTTTGTGACTTGTTAGCATCACTTACCACTCAGATGAGTATGATTTTAGTCTCCTTCTCTGAACGATCCTGTGTGCTTTGAAAGGCTCTAAAAACCTCTTAATGCCAACTGTTGCTTTTGATTTACAGCTTTACCTTCCTTCTCAGTCTGTCTGCTGAATCCCTCACGGATGGCATTTAACCATTGATGGTTTTCATGGAAATTTCTAATGAACTCCTAAATTGTTTGCAAGATTTCACTCTGGTGTTGTGTTGAAGGTGGAAGTCTCAGCTAGCTAGGTAAATAGTCCATGTTCTCATCTCTGTAGCCTTTCAGGCAGACAAGCAGCTTCCCTGCTGCAAATGATTTGTTGTCATTTGTCGTTAGACTACAATTTACACCTAAAAATTTCTGTCAACTTTATGGCTTTGGATCAGGTCAATATAGAAATTCAGTAAAGTCAGATGATAGCAAGTTAAGAATAGATACAAATCTACTTCACCCAACCCTCTTTCCATGAAAGAGAGGCTTTCAACAAGGGAGTCATGAAGAAGTATGAAGATTGCAATTATTTCACTCAGGTTATTTAATGAAGACTTTCCTGCTTTCTAGCCTGATAAAGAAATCTTTCACATGGACTAAGGTGTCCTGCTTCTGAGAAGCTTGAGCATCTCAGCTGCACAGGCTGAAAGGCTTTTACCACTTAAAAACCAGCTTGCTAAACAAAATAATTACAGCAATTCTGACGAGCAGAAGTTCAGCTATTTTACCTACTCCATACTTTAGGAATATTCTGAATTCAAAGTGAACTTTGATGCAAGGTCTCCTCACATACATGAGCTTTTATTACCTAATAGCTTTGTGCAGAAAGGAAGAGTGGCTGCAACATTTGCGTTGCATGGGAGAATATGATGGCTCCTACTTGTGTTTCCATCAATGCACACTTTATGAGTGCTTTTTCTCTAATTATAGAACCAACAAGCCTGTTCAGTTTTGCAAATACTAGCTCTTTGTTTGATATGACAAGGCATCAATTACCAACAGAGCATTATTGGTTTAAAATCAATTTTTCTGATGCAGCCCAGCTTCCTCAAATGAATGTTACCTGTTTTACCAGAGGAGAAAGGGTGGAGTCTCAAGTGACAGCCCATTGTATGTGACAAGGTTTTGTTTCATTAGAGGGAATTTGGTTGCCCTTAGCTGCCACATGTCAGTTCCAACAGCTGTTTGCAGCCCAGCAGTATTATGTTGCACGCAGGAAAGGAATGTGGGGATACCAGAGTCCAGATTTTCAGATGGTACAAATCTGCATAGCTGCCTCAACTCAAAACAGATCTCTGCTGTTTTGTGCATTCTGAGAACACATCAACGCTGCAAAATGAAGTGTGGTGCGGAAATCACTGAAAAAGGGTAAGACTGGGGCTGTAAATTCACATGCTATAGTACACTCCATTCATGGAATGATATTCTGAGCTTCATAATCAGGATAACCTTGGTCTCTGCCAAGCCAGGTAAATCAATGTGCTTTATTCAGCTGCAGGATATGGCAAATGTTGTTGTCACGCTTCAGTGTTGAGAATGTTCTCAGTCATGTGTTTTGGTGTGACAGTCCCCAGCATTTTCTGGTGCAAGGTTATCTTGTGCAGAGTTTAGGCCTTGGATCTCTCAGTAGGCACCAGGGTAGGTGTGCACTGTGTTCTTGACTTATGGCTTGAGTTCTACTTTACATTTCCTAAATGTAAAGCTAAAATTTTGCTTTTCATTTTAAAAAATGAGTTTGAATCCAAGGTCCTAGTCTTTGGATTTTGAATTTTTCACTGCAGCCTGTGTACGTGAGACTCTCTAGGAACTTCTGTATTGTTCTGATTTCCAGACTGCCACAACTGGAAATGTAAGGGATAACCACAACCACCACTGGGAACCATCTTATCTTTGATGGTGTACCCTGAAACAAATTGGAGCCGTGTCTTCACAACCATCTTTCCCTTATCTGCTGGACTCCAGTTCTAGTCATATTTTCTGGTTAGGTTTCACAGTTAGTTTCAGCATCTTGAGAAGAAGACACTGTCTTTTCTCCAGAACACATTTCAAATCAGCTGCCCATCATGTGCTTTTAAACCTTTTCTTTCTAAATGCAGGTATTACCCTTTATTATATCTTTCTTTGGAATTGAGGTTTACCTCATTCCCATAGCCATTGATTGTGCTCAAGCTTTGGTTTTGATTCTCACACTGGCCTTTGAAATAGACATTAAAACAGTTTTTTTTCCAATTTTTACTTCTCAAATTAAATACTGACATGAGATCTGCATTTATTCCACAACACCTTGAAAACTGAGTGAATGGGGAGACCTGCTGAGGGCACATAATTGATCTAACTTGGGAAGATGTTTCTCCACAAGAAGAATCCAGCTACATGTAAGACTTGCAAGGAAATTGGTGTTGTTAAGCATCATTACTAAGCAATAAGTTCCACCCTTCTATGTTTAATTTTTAATTATTTTGGATTCTACTGTAAAGAGAAGAGTCTGGATTGCACATTCTGCTTTAAGCATCTTCCAGCAGTTGGGGTTCTTTGTTGGGTTTGGATACAGGACCAGCTGTAAGCTGAGACATGGAGGTCCAAAAGAAATTAGGGGCATAATCACAATAGATAATGCTCTTCAGGATAATCTGATTTACTTTTCATGGCATTTTTCCTGTAAAGAACAGGATCTACACATACAGCACACAGTGAATAACCACAGCTACCACATGTTCATCCCCATGTCTATTTTTGGCACCCACCAGCCAGTCACAGGGGGCTGTTGGAAGGCTCCCGTGACTACTCTAGAAATGATGAAGGTGCTTGGTATCACTTGCACTTCATTTTTGTGCCAGGGTCTTGAAAGAAGTGGGATTTATTTTTGCAGGCAAATCAACAGCTAAGAGGAAACAGTTGTGCTCAGTGCACATACATTTGCTGATGCTTTGTTTGCTTGGAGCTGTTGTACTGACATCACTGCAGAGCCGTGGGTCCCTACAGCAGCTGCCAATTAGAAACAGAATGAACATATCATTCTCAAATGGAGGAAGTTAACAACTGGCCTTTATTATCATGTAATTAAGTTAAGGATCTGGTCTTGATCTTCAAAGTGTTTGGCTCAAGTAGTTTCTTGGACTGTCTTTCCTTCCCTAGTTAGTGGCCCCTAACATTACTGCTTCCTGAATGAAGCACAGAAGAAGCTTGCTTGCTTAACTTGTTTTTCATGGCAAAAATTATTCAGCAGACATGCAAGACACAAAAAATAGGAATCAAACAGACATATAAAAGACACTTATATAGCCACTAGCCAAAACCAACTTTTCAGGAAGAAGAGAAAAATCAAAATTGAAGAAAAATTTGGTTATAATTCAGGGAGGGCTTTTACTGCTATGTTTTAGATCTGTGCAGTTTGTGCCTTACCTGTGTCTCTTCACGCTACGCACAGAGAGAGAAGCTGTGCCCTTCCTCACATTTGTACACCCCCACTGGGACTGCCTTGGTTCTCTGTTTACATCTTCCCCTGCTGAACCACTACTCCTTCATGGCACTTGCACATAAAATCATCTTTTCTATTTTTAGGTTCTCCAGCTCACATCTCTGGGAAGAGCAGTGGTGCACTGGGCATGTTCTGTTTAATTTATTTATTTCTCATCACTTATTAATGGTGCATAACACATGTATATGTCATTTAGATGCCTAGATTTATCCTTCATATTTTAAAAATTATGTAATAAAGTCTCAGCAAGCTTGGGATGCTTCTATTTATGCACTTTTTTTGTGCTTTTGCTTTCTTTAAAAGTCAGTAGGAATTCTGTCATTGACTCCAGTGGAAATGAGAGTGCTTCCTAAGTGCAATTTTCACCCTGTATCCTCATCCCCCCTCCAAATTTTCTATTCTGAAAAGTATTTAAATATGACACCAGATCTCACCACTGTCTGAAATACTCATGGGAGAGTATGCATTTTTTTAAATTACATTTTAAATGAAACTCCAGGAAAAATCATGAAAATCGAGATATTCTTAATGTTAAAGACACTAGATAAATTCAGCAAACTGAGAATAAACTTGCTTTCCTACCTCAATCTCAATGCCCCAATTTCTGTTTCCTTCTTTTAATATAATGACCCAATTTTCTGTTCCACTGTGAAGTTACAAGATCAAGCCCCAATTTTTCATCTTTAGGTAGCCAGAGTCTTTCATGTACAGCTAAAAAATTGAGCAAAAGCCTACTGGATTTCCAGTTACTAGGAATTTACATTTCTACTGACTTTAGTAAAACCTGTGGCAACTTGGCACTTCCAAAAACCAGGCCAGCATACTGAGCTTCTTTATATATAGTGATGTAGTGACCTGACTTTCAAAAATGCTGAGTATAAACAAGTTTTAATAAACACAAGGCATCTTCATGCGCTTCACAAATTTGAATATTAAGGCAATACTTGAATAAAATCAGCAAGAATTTTCCAAAATCTTCAGAAGTTTCCAGGGATTTAACAGAATATTAATTTGTCTCTTGGGTTCTTTCCATGACACTGGACATGATTTACTCATATAAAGCCCAGACTGACATGGGGAGGGTTTAATCACATCCTGAGTTTTCCTTTTAATTATTTTCCTCAATGAACATTACAATATATACAGTAACACTTTGGTACAGGGAGCAATGACACATCCTGTACCAGAACAGATATGAGCACTGATAACAGAACAGAGAGGTCTTTGTTCATCTGTGTGAAAAACAACCAGCTACATTTTTAATCTCTTTCTCTGAAAAACTATTTTGTGCCTCATCAACAGTGCATAAGGGATTAAATTTGGTGTTGAAGAAATAAAAAATCTACAATTTTCACTTGTCTCCAGAACCTTAACAGAAAAGAGAAGTCTCTTTAGCCCTTCCACATACATATGGGTCAACTCAAATACCCTCATATCACCATGTGAAATTATTCTGAAAACAGAATGAGGAGGTGAGCTCAATTGTTTGGAGCATGGTGCTAGTTGCACCAAGGTTGTGGGGTCAATCCCCATGTGGGCCATTTACTTACGAGTGGGACTCGATGACCCTTGTGGGTCCCTTCCACCTCAGAATACTCTGTGAATCTCAGTTAGTCAGTGTGGTGGTTACCCTCTGTCCTTCCCCCTAAAAGTGAAGGCTGTTTATTGCCCACCCCTCAGATTCCATATCTAGTTACCTTGTGAAAAATCCAACACTGGAAATTTTTGCTCCTCTTTTCTGCTGCAAAGCCTTTATTTATTTTTCTGTGTCCAAAAATAATTTATACGCAACTGTCCCAGATGCAAAAAAAGAAAAAAAAAAAGGTTAAAGTAAACTGTCCTCTTTTCTTCACATATATTTTTCCTTTTAGTAAAAATTAAAAGCCTCCTTTGGGACTGGACCATTTGCCCCAAATCAGGGAAAATGAATACTTTTATTCCATGATATTTATTACTCTGACTCCTGGGCTACAAACCAATATTATAATTTTGCTTGAAATCCATGGAGTTTGCAATCATGATTTTCCTTTCCTTATTATTTTATTTGGTGCAATTTTGTTATTATTGCACCGCTCTTTGATCTCCTATAGACCTGTTTTGTAGTAATCAGAATGATTTTTACAATAATATGTAACCTATTTGTCTTTTGAAATCTTTAAAACCACTAGAAAACACTGGGCAAGGGGATGTTTTTACCACTTTCTGTCTATTCAAAACCAGCATTTTTATACTGTTCTTTTAAATTTAATCCAGTAATTAATTTAATGTAGTGGCTTTAGCTGGCTATATTAGCCATTTCAGGATATTCTATAAGATTAAGACATTAATTCTCCTATATTTCCCCTGCTCAGGTAGTACACAAGTCATATTTTGAGTCTGAGATATTCAGAAAGATTTTCTGTCTCTGTAAAATACTGCATTTTGATCTGTCTCAGTACTGCTCTGGGCGCTTTACTGAGCTATAAGTGCATGGCTCTGCCTGCAATATTAGGAGGTTTTTAAAAAACCTTCTGGTTTACACTAGATTTGTTTCTATGCATTAACAGAATAAAATCCCGACAATGTTCCAAAATCTGAAGTCCTGTCATCAGCTATGCTGGGATATCAGTTGGGCCCTTGCCTAGGAGATAAAAAGACAGACAAATGGAAAACATAGAATAGTTGTATCATAATTTTTTATGTGAGACTCATTGTGTCTTTTAAGCTGAGCCTTACCTGCCACTTAGCTGACTGAGGGCCACCTCTCCCTGGCTGGGAGTAGAAGTCAGACTGGTTTGGCTGGAGTTACACTAGGCTGGACCACACTGAGAGGTCACCAGGGTCCCAGGGATCTCCCACGATGTTACAGCAGAAATGGCCCAAAGAGGCTGCACTGACAGATGTCCTCTTCCACAGGGCTGGGGTGCTCTGTGCAGGAGAGAGAGGGGCTTCTGCAGGATGTTAAGGCAAAAATGTGCACAGAGCTAGTGTGTTTTTTAGGAGAAGCCAATGAGCAGGAGAGCAGGATCCCAACCTCTTTGCAAAGGTCTGACCAAAGGTGAGATATTTGGCAGTGAGCCTGTACTTGTTTTATTGCTTTGTCTACATTTAAATGTAAACTCAGATTTTGGCCTTGCAGGTGAGACCTCAGATTCCCAGGCTGTCTCTTTGCTGTTTCTTGCTTTTTCTTTCTGTCCCCATGATTCTGGCATTTTTGCCTGCACAGGCAGGAAAGAAAACCTCAAAAAAGGGGAAAAGGCAATTCACACACACCTGAAACTTTGGAAGGTTTGCTCCTTGTTGAAAGGCATTGATCCTCAGGTTATAGTTTGGGAAAGAGTTGCTCCAGGTATCCTGTCTGTTTTCTGACAGAACAGAGTAATTTCTCTATTGTATCAAGGATTATCTTAAAGAAAATTTTCTGGTGCCCAACCTCAGGATACAGAGTGCCTCATTTTAATCACAACAGACATTTTTAAGGCAATCCTGAACAAATCTTTTTTACTTTTCTTTTTTTTTGTTTTCCTGGTAAGGAAAGACCATCCTTATTTTCCTCTCTGTTTCCTTGTCCTTATTTTGTAGCTCAGTATATGCAATTTCTTGTCACTACAAGTAAAAGATCAGGGGCTTTCTGTTGACCTGACAGTGTAGGGATTAAAAACATGCCTGGGCATGTCTTGGCCTGAGCTGATTTTAGCTTGTATTTGCTGTGATAGCCATTGCCTAGCAATCAGCTAACCATTCCCTGCACTTCTTTTAGCTTAGCCTCAGTTTCGGGTGATAACAACAAGTCCCTCTCTGTGGATTGACCTGTCTGTGACTCAAGATTGAAGCATGGAAGAGCATTGGGTCCTGCTCTCATCTTCCCACCACCCACCATGCTCTCTCGGGGTTCGTCTGATCCTGTTTCACTCTGCAGAGGAACATGGTGTGACTTTTGGACATGGTGCTGTGAAGGACCAGGAGTTGGACTCAGTGATCCTTGTGGGTCCTGTCCAACTTGGCATGCTCTGTGATTCTGCAAACTAATTTTCTCAAAAATACCAATTTTTGACAGGATTTTTTTTTCCTTTTCAAGTAGAATACTTTAATTACTATTGCTTCTCATGCCTTTGGTCTGAAGAAAAGGGGAGTGTTCAAACATAGCGGTCTCCTTAATATTGCCATCGCTTGCCCCATCCAAGTCATCAAAACTCAGGTCCTGAATTCTCCAGGGAACAGGAAGCTCAAATTATTTTCAGATTTAGGCCAGATAGATTTTATTCTACCCTAACAAAGCAAAGAACTGTACAGACAGCACCCCAACCTGCAGGCTATGGTTTCTTTCCCCCTTGTGTAACAATATCTTTTGCAGTCTGTTTTATTCAAACACTGGTTTGAGCATTAGGCTTTTGCACAACTTTCCTTTTAGAGGGAAAGTTTCAAAATATATTTATTCCTACAGTTTCAGAAGAACTTGCATTTTTCTTATACTAGGAACAGTTGCTCAAGAAAAGAAGAAAAAAACACTGTCAGGAGGACAAAAACTGCTAGTTTTTCTTTGAACATAACCCCCACCCCAAATTATTCACACAGTTCTATTTCTAGACAGAATTTTAAAGCCTTAAGTACTTCAGAAGGAAAATACTGCAAATTTTTGCTAATAGGTTATCTCTGGGAAGAGACTGGTAATGAGTAACCTTTCTCTCTTTTGCTTCAGAACATTTTAATTGTGTTCCAATTACTTCAACATATTTAATACACTTCCAGTATGTATTTGTACAGTGTGCAGGCAAACGATTTTCCACAGCCTTATACAATATAGTGAGTCATAAATGATTGCGGCTCCCGCTCCCGCCGATGGAGCGTGAGTCACAAAGCGCTGAAGTCTGTCCCTGCGGCGCCGAGAGCAGCGCACCCGAGGCGGGCAGGGGACAAAGCGCTGAAGACNAAGTCTGTGTCCCTGCGGCGCCGAGAGCAGCGCACCTGAGGCGGGCAGGGGACAAAGCCATGAAGTCTGTGTCCCTGCGGCGCCGAGAGCAGCGCACCTGAGGCGGGCAGGGGACAAAGCCATGAAGTCTGTGTCTCTGAGGCGCCGAGAGCAGCGCACCTGAGGCAGGCAGGGGACAAAGCCATGAAGTCTGTGTCTCTGAGGCGCCGAGCGCACCTGAGGCTGGCAGGGGACAAAGCCATGAAGT
>VZRX01009619.1:0-15054 GCA_013398075.1 Notiomystis cincta | reverse complement strand
CCAGCAGTGCCCCTGTGTCAGAAGCAGCCCCCAGGGCCAGCAGTGCCCCTGTGGGAAGCAGCCCCAGGGCCACACCTGCTTCCAGCCGTAGAAGTGCATGCTGGTGAGCTTGCCGTAGTTGGGCTCGGCGATGTGGATGTTCAGGGACTGGCTCTGGTCGATGAAGGCCCCCCTGTCTGCAGCCATCTTCAGGATGGTTTTCTGGGAGATCTCCCACACGGTCTTGTAGAGCTGCTTCAGGTCATCGGGGATCTCAGGGATGTTCTGGAAGGAACAGAGGAGTTTTCCAGTTGGAAAGCACTGATGGCCCAGGTATCCCTATTTATAACATGGAATTCTTCACTGATTGCTGGGGCTCCAGCAATCCTGAACTGGAACTGAGGTCTGTACAGCTGAGCTCTAGCCCTGAATCCAAACATGGAATCCCAGAATCCCACAATGGTTTGGACTGGGAGGGACCTTAAAGCTCACCTCATCCCACCCCTGCCATGGCAGGGACACCTCCCACTGTCCCAGGCTGATCCAAGCCCAGTGTCCAACCTGCCCTTGGACACTGCCAGGGATCCAGGGGCAGCCACAGCTGCTCTGGGCACCCTGTGCCAGGGCCTGCCCACCCTGCCAGGGAACAATTCCTTCCCAATATCCCAGCCAGCCCTGCCCTCTGGCACTGGAAGCCATTCCCTGTGTCCTGTCCCTCCAGCCCTTGTCCCCAGTCTCTCTTCATGTCTCCTGTTGGCTCCTTTAGGTTCTGGAAGGCCATAATTAGGTCACCCTGGAGCCTTCTCTTCCCTAGGCTGAATAATCCCAATTCCCTCAGCCTTTCCTTGCAGGAGAGCTGCTCCATTCCTCTGATAACTTGGTGGCCTCTGGACATCCTGTATCTGCAAGCACCAAGCACAAATGCAAACACCCTCAGCTCCCCCTCAGAGCAGCTCCACTGGACAGGCTGGAGAGCAGGGACAGGTTCTTCTTCCCCCAGAGGCTGCTGGCACTGCCCAGGCTCCCAGGGAATGGGCACGGCCCCGAGGCTGCCAGAGCTGCAGGAGCGTTTGGACAGCGCTGCCAGGGATGGACAGGCTGGGATTGTTGGGGGGGCTGGGCAGGGACAGGGCTGGCACTGGGCCTTCCCTGGGGGTCATTCCCACTCAGGATATTCCATGATACTCCCTGCCATGAAACCACCCCTTTGTCATGTGTCTGGTAAGAGGGAATCCAGAATGAGCAGGACCTGCCTGGCTGGAATCCCTGCCCTGCTCCCCCTGTACCTGGATGGAGCCGTTGTGGGCGATGATCTGGTTCTTCATCTCCTCGTTCCACAGGCCCCTCTCTGTGAGATCCTTCAGCAGGTGGGGATTCACAACCTGGGAGAGGCAGAAGCCAAAGGTTTTTAAATGGCTGAACAAGATCCTGCACATTCCTGACAGACTCTCACCCCTGGAAGTGTTCCAGGCCAGGCTGGACAGGGCTTGGAGCAACCTGGCCTAGTGGAAGCTGTCCATGCCATGGCAGGGGTTGCAACTGTGTGATCTTCCAAGCCCCTCCAAATCATTCTGGGAACTCTGCTGGACATGCCAAATTACAGAGGGGGGTGTATGGAACTGTCTTGCACGAGGAACTCCAAAAGATGGGAAAAGGAGAGATTTGCTGTCCCAGGGCCACTGACCACAACCTGAGTTCCTAAAGAAGGGTGTAAACAATCAAGATTGATGTCAGGAGGGGAAAGAACAGAACAGGGGCAGGCTGAATTTTGGGAAGAAAACACAGCCACCTTTTCCTGCTGGGCCTGGGGTCCCTGTCCCTCAGCCCTCCCCTGCCCTACACAGGGAGGCAGGGCAATGATCCTGCTGCCCACCTCCCCACTCCTGTCTGGGGTGATCCTGCAGCCAGGAGGAGTGGAGAGCACTGAGACACCACAGAGGGGACAGACACACCTCCCAAACAGGGACAGACTTCCCTTGTCTCCAGAGGGGTCTTTGCTAACTCCAGCCTCCAGAACTTGACTTGTTTCACTCCCTTTCCTAACTGACAGACCCCTCTGAGCCTGTGGAGCCCTTCCATGGCCCCTTCAGACCCTGGAGTGCTTCATAGCTCTGTCTCAGGACCCTGGTCTCAGTTATTCTTCCCATGTCCCTTCCATCACATCACCAAGCCCCCCTCAGCAGTTATTCCTGCAGCCCATCTTGAGGCCCCACAAAGGTTTTTCCCAGACAAAAGCAGCACTTGTTTCTAATTTCACCTACTCCATGGTGGAACACACAGAGCTGGACTCCTGCAGCAGCCAGTGCTCCAGGTCCCCCTGGTGCTTGGACACAGACTTCCAGCTGAACTGAGCCCCCAGGTGTGAGGCCTCCCCTCATCTTCCTCAGTCATAAAGATCAAGGGAAGAGCAAAGCTGCTCTGGCAGAGCTCACCTGGAACTCCCCCGAGAGCACCCTGCGAGTGTAGATGTTGCTGGTGTAGGGCTCGATGGACTCGTTGTTGCCCAGGATCTGGGCAGTGGAAGCTGTTGGCATGGGGGAGATGAGGAGGCTGTTCCTGACACCATACCTGGGGACAAGGGGCAAAGTTAGGGAGCTGCAGCCAAGGGAGACTGAAAAGAGCCAGGAACAGCACGGACTGGGAAATCCAGGATAACCTGCAAAGCCTCGCAGCTCTCACAGGGAAAAGGGAAGCACCACTGAACTGGCACTGTGGGTCAAGTGGAAATGGATTAAGGGCTCTGCTGTTTTCACCAGAGGCTTTCCCAAATGACTGGGCCATGGGCTGGGGTGCAGGGAAGACAATCTGCCAGGAACTGCACAGCCCTGAGGCAGAACTGAACCAGCAGCCCATGAAAGGCTGAAACCTCTCCACACACAGGACAGGGGACAGATTTACCACATTTTCAAATTACAGCCACACAGACAGAATTAGTCCATGACAGGCACTTCACACTTCAGTGATTCCTGTCTTCAGGATATTCAAGGCTCAGCTTTTCCCTGGCAGAGGGAAGAGCCCCCAAGCCCAGCTCATGGCTCACTCCTCACTATGTTTAATGGGAATACAAATCCTTCTGCTGATGCATCCGAGATGGAATCAGAGCTCAGCTAAAGCACAGCAATGAGGGTGGGCTTCTCTGCCTTGGAAGGGCAAAAATGAAAGAAAGCACCCAAAAAGCAGCTCAGAAGAAAAATCTGCTGGGGCGGAGGGGAACACATGGGGCTGTTTTTACACTTGGACTCTGCCTTTATTTCTCAGTACACAGAACATACCAAATTTATATCCAAGGCCAAGCTGGATGGGCCCTGGAGCAGCCTGGCACAGTGCAAGGTGCTCCTGCCCATGGCAGGGGTGGCACTGGATGAGCTTTGAGGTCCCTTCCCACCCAGCCCAGTCTGGTTTTTATGTGCCATGTGCTACACACCGTGCAGGGTTACTCACTTGGCAATCTTCTCCTTCAAAGCCTTCCAGTCCCAAAGGTCAGAGGGGGTGACGTTCCACATGTCGTACTGAAGGATCTGAGCAACACAGTTTGGACCAAATTAGAGAGGGCACTCTTTTCTCCATGGTCTATAAATCCCACTGGCAATGGAGCTGTTATCCCTGCTAACTCTCCTCTCCAGCTGGAGCTCAGTGAAGCTCCTGTATGATCTGACAAACACTCGATCTTGTGACTGCTCCAGGGCACAGCCAGCACAGGCCAAGTCTTGCTTGTCTTTTCCAATCACAGAATCACAGAATATCCCGGGCTGGAAGGGACCCCCAGGGACCATCCAGCCCAAGCCCTGGGACCCTGCCCTGGCCCAGCCCCAGGCGCTCCCTGGGTGCTGTCCCTGTCCCAGAGCAGAGCTCGGAGCTGTCCCTGCGCTGCCCCTCGGCAGGAGCTGCAGCCCCGGGGAGCTCTGAGCTCAGGCTCCTCCAGGCTGAACTGACCAAGTGACCTCGTGGGGCCCCTCCAGACCCTTCCCCATCCCCGTGTCCCTCCTCTGGCCTCTCCTGGATCTCTGTGACAGTGAGAGAGCCAGAACTGTCCCCAGCACTGGAGGTGAGGTCGCCCCAGCCCAGGGCAGAGTGGGACAATCCCTTCCCTGGCCAGCGAGGGTGGCCCTGCTGCCCCCAGGACAGGGATGGCCCTCCCAGCCCCGGGCACTGCTGACTCAGACCCCACCTGCCACGAACCAGGTCCCTGCAGGTCTCTGCAGCAGCCCAGGCACAGGATGAGCTTTCCAGAGCCTCTCCCTGCCTGGCCCCTGGCACTCACCCCCTTGCTGACCGGAGAGCCCTCGTAGGTGTTGTAGGGGCCCTGCTCCCTGGCCAGCTCACAGCTGGCCTCCAGGGCCCCGTAGTAGATGGTCTCGAAGATGTGCTGGTTGAGGCGCTGGGCCTCGGCGCTCTCGAAGGGGAACCTCATGAGGATGAGGGCGTCGGCCAGGCCCTGCACGCCGATGCCGATGGGGCGGTGCCGGCGGTTGGAGCGCTCCGCCTGCAGGGAGCACAGGCGCGAGTTACCTCGGCACAGCTGGGGGGAGCCAGGCTGGGAGGGGCCTCTGCGGGCAAAACCTCCTGCTGCAACGTGCCACGAGCTCTGCATCAACAAACACACCTTCCCTCCTGCCCAGGGCCCCACAGCGAGTTTGTCAGACCTTGGTACAGACTGCGACTGTCTAACCCAGCAAAGGGGCCAGGACTTAGAAGTGAACACTCAGCATGCTCCAATAAATGAAGATATTTAAAACAGAGCAGAACCACTGAATCACTGAGGTTGGAAAATCCCTCTGAGCCCACCAAGTCCAACTCTTCCCCAGCAGTGCCAAGGGCCACCACTGACCATGTGCCCAGGTGCCACATCCACATGGATATTAAATCCCCACCAGGGATGAGGACTTCCTCACTGCCCTGGGCAGTCTGTGCCAGGGCTGGACAGCCCTTTCCATGAAGAAATTTTTCCTAATGTTCAACTTAAACCTCCCCTGGCACAGGTTGAGGTAATTTCCTCTTGTCCTGTCTCCTGTTCTCTGGGAGCAGAGCCCGACCCCCACCTGGCTGCCCCTCCTGTCAGGGAGTTGCAAAACCAACCAAAGTGAGTAACACTTTCTCAGGATCTTTCCAGGATCCTTCTCTCTGTTCCACTTCCCACTCTGTTCCTAGTGTGGGTCTGTGCTTTATGGAAATCCTCACACCTGAAAAAATTCCAGTGGCAGGACCAGAGTGGGAGACTTTTCCTACAACTGCTTCACTACAGAAGTGCTCTGGGTTGAAGCTCAGGCAGGCAGTGAGAGGTCCCACCTGAGAACAGGTGGTTCACGGAGCTCCCAACAGGTCTGTGGAGCTCCCCTGTGATTCCTGGGATTGCTCTGGGCAGGACTCAGCCCTGCCCCAGCGCAGCACTCACCTCTGGCACGGGGTAATAGTTGATATCAATGATTTTGTTGAGGTTCCGGACGATGACCTTGGTGACCTCGGCCAGCTTCTTGAAGTCGTAGGTGTGCTCGGGGGTCACGTACATGTTCAGGGCGATGGAGGCCAGGTTACACACGGCCACCTGCAGGCAGAGACAGGGAACCCTCGGGACTGGGCCAAGAACACACAGCTCTGCTCCAGAGCAGCCCCCTGTCCCAGCTGCATGGAAACAACCTGCCAGAGAACCTGCCAGCCCGGCAAAATGCACCCCGTGGTCCTGTGGCACCTCAGAAGTTGTGCAAAAGGTAACAACAGTTCAGGAAAGTTCAGTAGAAATTGGTAGGACCAGAAAAATCCTGCCCTGGTCAGTCCTGCTGCCTGGAAACCTTCCTTACACAGAACCCCAGAAGGATCTGGGTTGGAAGGAATTCTCAAGCCCGTCTTGTTCCTCGCCACTTTCCCTTTGATGGGTGTCTCGTGTCATCCCAAACCCTCCACAGGAGTGGGAGGGGAACCCACAGTCAGTGGAAGAGCTGTGAGTGCTCAGGCCAGAAGTTTCTCAGCTGCCTGTTCCCCTCCTCAACAGTCAGACACATCCCAGAGAGCTGCCACAGGAGCACTCCCAGCTCCCGTCCTGCACCCACCTCCTCCTTGCTGGTGTATTCCACGATCTCGGTGCACAGGTTGCTGCACTTGATGGTGCCCAGGTTCTGCTGGTTGCTCTTCCTGTTGCAGGAGTCCTTGTAGAGCATGTAGGGGGTGCCAGTCTCAGTCTGGGACTCGATGATGGCATACCAGAGCTGCTGGGCCTTCACCACCCTGCGCACGCGGCCCTGCCGCTCGTAGCTGCAACACACAGGGAGCCCCGTCAGCCCCAGAGCCCCCAGAACACAGGCAAGAGTCCTGGCAACTCCCTGGGGTCTGGGGCAGCCAAGGTCCCCTCACTGCTGAGCTCTGCACTAGCACAGGGAGCCCTCTCAGCAGCACTGTCCTTGTTAGAGGAAAACAAATCTTCACTCCAGCAGGCACAGAGCAATTCCACGCAAAGCCATGGAGTGCTCTGAGCAGGGACTGCCCCAGGATGTCCCTCTAACAGGCTGAAGTGGGACAAGCCACAGTGCAGAGGACACGTGCCCAGCCTCACGTTTTGATCAAGCTGACAGTGAGCCCAGTGGCCACCTGTGAGCCCCCAGCACAAACCTGTGCCACGGCCCCGGACCCCAGGGACACAGGCACCACTTACAGGTCTGCTCACTCCTCTTACCTCTCATAGAGCTTCTCAAATTCCTCTCCCCAGACATCATCCAGGCCTGGACACTCATTTGGGCACATTAAGGACCAGTCCTGTAAGGAGGAAAAATATTCAGAGGAAATCTTTAGGCACTCTGTTAATTAAGGCTGTGGCCCATTCCTGGCAGTGTCCAAGGCCAGGCTGGATGGGGCTTGGAGCACCCTGGGATAATGGAAGATGTCCCTGCCCACAGCAGGGGGTGGGACTGGATGAGTTTTAAGGTCCCTCCCAAGCCAAACCAGCCTAGGAGTCTGTGAAATACAAGCAGGCACAGGAAGAACAATTCACTGAGAAAATGTTGCTGCTTTAAGGAAACCCCAGAGTCAAAATAGCCCAACAGTCCAAGAACACATCATGGGCTGTAAGATTAAGCCCCAAAGCCAAGTATCCCTCTGGAGCTGCCCAGCTCCATTCTCTACCAGCACAGCCAAGTTCTCAAACAAGGTGCAGCAGCTCTTCCAGGAAGGTCCTGGAAGGAACAAGGAGCACAGCAGCTCTGCAGCCCCTCCTGAGGTTCTTCCAGGGCTGCTCACCTGCTCCTCCACTCCCAGACCTTTCCTGTGCCAGCTGAGTTCTCACCTGGTTGGTTTCCACTCGCTTCATGAAGAGATCAGGGATCCAGAGGGCAAAGAACAGGTCCCTGGCTCGCTGCTCTTCTTTGCCAGTGTTCTTCTTCAAGTCCAGGAACTCAAAGATGTCCAGGTGCCACGGCTCCAGGTAGATGGCAAAAGCCCCAGGTCTCTGGGACATGGAACACAATCCAGATCAGAACAAACTGTCCTTGGAAAGAAACCTCCTGCCCTGCTCCAGAGTGCACACAACACCCCAGACTAACTGGGAACTGAGGGGCAACACCAGATACCAACACCAGGGGAAAAATCCCCTTTTCTGGTTGTGTGTCACCCACAACCACTCCATCAGCTCCCTGATGTTCATGGCACAACCCTTCCCAGTGTGGAAGCTCTCCCAGGGCCCGAGGTTCCCTCCTGGACCCTCAGCAGATACCTTGTTTCCCCCTTGATCCACGTAGCGGGCGGTGTTGTTGTAGACCCTCAGCATCGGAACGAGCCCGTTGGAATTCCCGTTTGTCTGCACAGGCACAGGAAAACCATCAGACCTGGGCAGCAACTCCCTGCAGGGGCTGTGGGCCTTCCCTCGGTCTGCAGAGCTCTTACACTGACCACCACCAATTATTTCTAGTCCCTCCCCACATTTTTTCTGACTAAAATGTATCTATCAGCTCCGTGTCCCAGAGTTAATAAGATGTCTGTCCTAACTTGTGTCACCTAAAGGCTTGCAGGGTTTGTACACACTGACAAGAAACCCCAAACACACATCCACAGATGGGCTGGGGCACTTAGAGACACAGGAAGGCTAAGGCATAGTGCACAAGTCTCTGGGCATATTCCTAGGCTGCTAACAGATAAACACTGGAATTGTCTGGCCAAACAGTGGAGTAAGATCCTTTCTGGAAGGATTTCTATTAGGAAGCCAAAACCCCAAGGAAAACCAACCTTCCTGCCTTAGGCCAGGGGAGTGCTGAGGGAGGCCCAGTGCTGTGTGAAGTGAGTGAGAAGCAGCACTGGTCTGCAGCCAGAGTGAAGGCGTTTCCTGGGAGCAGCAGGAGTGTCCCTGTGCTGGACACTCACCCCAGCGATGTAGCTGCCCGTGGCACGGATGCAGCTCACAGCAAGGCCAATGCCCCCGGCAGACTTGGAGATGAGGGCACACTGCTTCAGCGTGTCGTAGATGCCCTCGATGCTGTCGTCCTTCATGCACAGCAGGAAGCAGCTGGAGGGAACAAATGGTTTCAGTGGACAAAGATGGGAAGGAAAAGCCACGAGTGTTTCACCAGGCTGCAAAAAACAGGGACTCTTAATGTGCTCCACAGAGCAGCCCCACAGGTGTGGAATAAAGGACAGCTTCAGAAAACACCACGAGCAATCCTTGTACTGTTCATACCCCTGCTACCAAACACTTTTAGTCACAGAATTGTGGAACACCCAGAGTTGGAAGGGAGCCACAGGGATCAGAGTCCAGTTTCTGGTCCTGCACAATCCCAGCCTGTCCATCCCTGGCAGCGCTGTCCAAGCTCTCCTGGAGCTCTGGCAGCCTTGGGGCTGTGCCCATTCCCTGGGGAGCCTGGGCAGTGCCAGCAGCCTCTGGGGGAAGAACCTTTCCCAGTACATTGATACAAAGCTTTATAAAATATAATCCTTTTCCTGATATATATGAAATACAAGCAGGCACAGGAAGAACAATTCACTGAGAAAATGTTGCTGCTTTAAGGAAACCCCAGAGTCAAAATAGCCCAACAGTCCAAGAACACATCATGGGCTGTAAGATTAAGCTCTGAAGCCAAGTGTCCTCTGGAGCTGTTCAGCTCCATTCTCTACCAGCACAGCCAAGTTCTCAAACAAGGTGCAGCAGCTCTTCCAGGAAGGTCCTGGAAGGAATAAGGAGTACAGCAGCTCTGCAGCTCCTATAACCTATCAGTTTTGCTTGCTGCTTTTAGAAAACAATTACCAGGATTCATCTCATAACCTGCAGCATGCTGACCATGCACATCAGGAACTTTCCAACATAACACAGCCAAACAAAGGTTTCCATTATCTCTAGAGTTTACAGAAACCTGGGTATTTTCCCCCAAAGACAGCTAAAACTCGACAGCAGCTGCTCCAAACTTCCTAAAACACACACAGAAACTCAGCTGCTCATCTCAGAGGCTGTGTGAGCGCCTCACTGGAGCAGCTAGGATCCCTGGGGCTGCCCCTGAGCATTAATTTCCCAGGGGGGCACCGAGGAGAGGGGGAGCACCTGGAGAGCTGGGGGCGGTTGGTGCCCGCGTTGAAGAGCGTGGGCGAGGCGTGGGTGAACCAGCGCTCGGAGAGCAGGTTGTAGGTCTCGATGGCAGCGTCGATGTCGGCCTTGTGGATGCCCACTGACACCCGCATCAGCATGTGCTGGGGACGCTCAGCAACTGCAAGGCAAGGGCAGCACCGAGTCCCACGCTGGGCTGCNTCCTGGAGCCTCCTCTGGACTCTCTGCAGCAGCTCCACGTCCTCCCTGTGCTGGGCCCAGGGCTGGGGCAGCTCTGCAGGTGGGCTCTCACCTGAGTGGGGCACAGGGGCACAATCCCCCTTTTCCTGCTGCCCAGGGCACAGGGATTTTGGGCTGCCAGGGCATGTGGCTGGGGCATGTCCAGCCTCTCACCCACCCAAAAGCCAGGGAGAAAGAAGACTCCATGTGATAGTCACAGACAGACACAGAGGTCGAGGCCACAAGGTACAGACACTGTGCAGTGGGACACTTGAGAGCCAGAGTTTTCATGGAATCACAGAGTGATTCCAGCCCAACTCCTGCTCAGAGAGCACCAGGCCTGTTTATTCGGGATTTTATCCCATTAGGCTTTGAAAAACTCAAGGAACAATCTGCTCCAATGTTCCACTGCTCTCATGGAGGAGGGAAAAAACCCCCCTTGTATTAGCAGTTAAATCCAATCAAATATCCAATCATGTTTCAGCTTTATGATATTATAATTAATCTTTGATCCTTCTGGTGTCCCAGATTACCCAAGCTAAGGGCCTGCATCACTGACAGCACAGCACCTACACTTAGCTTTAATTTAATTTAAATTAATTCAAATTTCTTAAGAACTGCTCAGCACTAGGAACAGTTCTTACCTTTGGAGTTGATTTTCAGCAAGTAGGAGCGTTCCAGAGTCTTGGAAAGAGAGGATGGATTTTAGCAGACAGGCAGATTTGAATTTTTAAAAACCCTGTTAACTCTAAGCTCAATCATCTCCACATCCCTCATCCCAGGCTTCACCACCCCTGCACTCTGCTCCTCCTCCCTTTATTAGCTGAATTGGGTGATTAATGACTGAAAATACACAAGTCCACTGGATGGTTCCCACACTGCTTTGGATGACTGTGGAGCAGGGGCAGGAGGTCCCACACTGCCCTGAACCCACAGCCCCTCTCTGGAGTCCCCAGAGCTGTGAACAGGGGGCCCTCCTGGGAAGCCTAAAGCAGAGTGAGACCCAAACCACGGCAGCAGAGCTGAGCTGGCTGTGAGGGCAGCAGAGCAGCCCCTGGGCTGCTGTGGGGAGATGTCCCAGCAGCACAGGAGGGGATAAATGTGGGGGGTTACACACTGAGAGGACTGCTCCACTAAACACTGGGAAAGGCACAAATCCCTTCTTTGGCTCACTAAGGATGAGATGATTTCCTGTAGGAACAGGATCCAACAACAGCCAGTGTGATCTGCTGTGAAACTGAGCCCAACAGTTCAAATATTCCAGCAGCAAGGAAACCCCATGATTTATCCCCCTCAGCAGCTGCTTTGGGCAGGTGCCCCTCATCTTCAGAGCCCCACTGATGTCCCACCTCCCCCTGTGCCCCCCTGCCCCAGCCCAGACGATCCCACAAGCATTCCCATCCTTCCCAACAGACCCAGGAGCAACGTGCTCTGTACCTTAAAGCCGAAGTAGTTGTAGGAGAAGTCTCTGTCGTAGATGATGGCAGAGTTCAGGCGCTGGCAGGAAATAACAAAATTGGCCTTTACAAGGTGTAACAATGTTATCCCTGCTGGCATCCCCGACCCCAAAGCTCCTGTGTGTCAGGGACACCAGAGCACGGGAACGAAGCAGGAACAGCATTTCCCTCAAAACAACAAAAGCACAGCTTCAACAACCTTTTTTCACTCGGTTTTTGGCTGCATTTACTGAAATATAATGGGACAACAAGAAACAAAACACAGAGTCAAAGGACAAATGGAACATCCCAGTAGGAAAACAGACCTGGAACCTGAACCCAACTCTCTTCTCTCCCTCCTGTGCTGCCTCACTTTGCTCCAGCACAAGGTACTTTTTCTCAAATTAATTACTTGTGCTGATCATGGCAATGGTAACATCCAAGAAAACAAACTGTACTACAAAAACATCCTTACAGGAAGAAAATTCCTCCAGCCTCTCTTACACTCTCCACTCATGCCCTGCACTGGTTTCTGTGTCGGCTTTTTACCCTAAAACAAACAAGACTTGCCCAAAAAATAAGCAAAGCAGATTATTTAAGTTTTCAAAATTCAGTGCAATAGTTCAGAAGTGGAAAGCCCCCACTACTTACATCTTTGTTGGCCAAAACGATGTCTAGAGTTTCTTTGGAGATCATTGGGGAGTGCTTCCCGTTGTGGGGGTTGATGTAGGTGTAGAGATCCTCCATCACATCTGCGAGGGAAAGGGATATGAACAGGACATGTCCAGGCCTGCAGCTGCAGCAGCTGGCCCTGGGATTCAGGGATGGAGGAGGCAGGAAAGCCCATCCTCGGGATTAACCCCCTCCAGCCCCTCAAACACACAACTGCCCTTGTGCTGCTCAGCACTGTCAGCCTGAACAATGCACTTCTCTTACAAACTCTGCCAAAACCCCAGAGTAAAAAGCAACAGATGGGGAGGGAAGTGGGTGCAACCTGATCTCAATCCAGCACATTTTTCGCCATCCCATTTCTACAACTGCTTCTCCTAAAGCAGGCAATTCCATTCGCCTGGGGAAACTCGTGGGCTCCGTCTCCACGGCATTTTCAGCCAGCCTGGCTCCTCAGGAACCGCCCCCTGGGAGGTTCCCGTGCCCCAAACCTCCCGCTGGAGGCGTTCACTCACCACTGAAGACCTTCTTGGTCTCCTTGTGCAGGTTGGACACGGCGATGCGGGCGGCCAGGATGGCGTAGTCGGGGTGCTTGGTGGTGAGCGTGGCCGCGGTCTCTGCGGCCAGAGTGTCCAGCTCCACCGTGGTGACGCCGCTGTAGAGCCCCTGGATCACCTTCATGGTGATCTGTGCCTGCAGCAGGGAAACACCCCGGGTCAGGGCACCCTCAGAGGGAGCTCGGAGCCCGCTGTGCGGGAATGGGGAGAGCAAACCCAACTCCAGACTGGGAGAGCTGGGAATGCTCACCTGGAGAGGGACTGGGGACAAGGGCTGCAGGGACAGGACACAGGGAATGGCTTCCAGTGCCAGAGGGCAGGGCTGGCTGGGATATTGGGAAGGAATTGTTCCCTGGCAGGGTGGGCAGGCCCTGGCACAGGGTGCCCAGAGCAGCTGTGGCTGCCCCTGGATCCCTGGCAGTGCCCAAGGGCAGGTTGGACACTGGGGCTTGGATCAGCCTGGGACAGTGGGAGGTGTCCCTGCCATGGCAGGGTGGCACTGGGTGGGCTTTGAGGTCCCTCCCAACCCAAGCCATTCTGGGATTCTGTGTCAGGATGGTGTCCAGGCAATGGGATTGACCAATCTCCGCTGAACCTTTGTGAGCTGTTGTTACTTTTACACGATTTGTGAGATTTACACTGGGAACACTGGCACAGGGTTTGGGACAGTTACTGCTGGCCTGGGAAGCTTCTGGCACAAGCAGATCCACGTCCCAGAGGAGCAACTGAGCTCCAGGAAGAGAGGTCACACACAACTGCAGAATAAATAAGAATTCAGGGGCACAAGGAGGCAGGAGAACTCAGAATTTCACTTGTGTCCTCAGCATCCACTCCCAGTCTGCAAGGGCTGTGCGGGGGCAGGTCAGGACACATCGAGCTGTGTTCACCAGCTCACCAGTGTCCTCTTCCTGCCCTCCATCCCAAAGACTTTGGGTACAGCACCAATGGAAACTGCTTAATGGGTGGAATTTCAGACAGAAGAATGGATCATAAAAACCTGGGAGACGGGAAGAGCCTCAACTGGAGACTCCAAATGGCCAGACTGGGTCTGAGACCAGCACAAAAATCTCTCAGACATCAGTGGATCCAACAAGGAGTATCCTTTGGAAGGAGAAGCTTCCATGAGTGGGATCAATGCCCACCCCAAATCCTGCACAGCTCAGAAAACCAAGCAGGGGCGTTGCAATGGCAGGGAATTCAGTCCTGGTGTTTGACCAGGAGGGGATCCAGGGCTACTTCCACATGGCATTGTTCCAGCTTTGCACACTGACACTGGGAGCAACAGACCAAATCCAAAACACTGGAACTGCAGCAACAAAACTCTTTTCCTTAAGTACCAGGGGCTCAGTGGTTTCCCCAAGGTTTGAGGGGTGAAGGATCTACGGCAGGGAAAGGGGATTTTCCCCTCCACAGTCCCTGCACCTGGGAAGCAAAACCCCTCAGAACACAAACAAGTGGAACAAACACGTTCTGGGTGTGTCTGTTCATGGAATCAGGGAGCACCCTGAGCGGGAAGGGACCCACAGGGATCCAGCACGGGACACGCTGGGGATTCCTGCCCGGGTTCCCTGCTGGCCTTTGCCCAGGAGAGGTCGGGGTCAGGGCAGAGGAGGGGGTGGGACTCACGGGATCCACGAAGTCGGCATTGAGGCCGTAGCAGAGCTTCTGGATGCGCGACGTGATCTTGTCAAACATGACCCGCTCCTGGCGCCCATCTGGGGACAGAGACACATCACAGCAGTGCCACAGCAGTGCCACAACAGTGCCACGGCAGTGCCACGGCAGCACGGCCCAGCTGGGCACAGAATGGCCCCTGCCAGCCCCGCTCCCGGGAATTCGGCGCGGCAATCGCCAGGCACCGCCTGCTCGGCTGGGTAAGGGCAAGGGGAGGCTCCCCTCCACCCCAGAATTCCCCCCTCAAACCGCACAAACCCAATTCCCAGCGGTGGGGACCCAGCCGAGGGTCACCCCCACCCCGGCCTGGGGCCCCCTCGCCCGGCCCAGCAGCCCTGGGGCCCCAGGGGTGGGGAGCGAGCCCAAAGCTTCGCCATGGGACCCGAAACAAACGATGGGGCCCTGTCCCTCCCTCCTGAAGTCCCGGGGGGCTCTCTCACTCTGGGGGCTCTCTCACTCTGGGGGTCTCTCACCCCCACCAGGTGCCATCAGGGCTGGGTCTGGCGGGGGTCCCATCCTGCCATGGAGGACTCTCTTGTCTACAAGAGACGGGGCACCCCTCCTGCTCTCTGCGGCTGCCGTGAGGGGCCCCCAAGGCAGCAGGGCGGCTCTTCCCCTCACAGCGGGTGCCACAAGGAGCCCCCAGAGCCGAAGAGGTCCCATCCCTCACGTGCCTTGAGGGACCCCCCAAAGCGAAGGGACTCCCATCTGCTTACCTTGGGCGCCATGCAAGGGACCCCCAAAACAGAGGGACCCCCATCCTTTCACGTGCCACGAGGGGACCCCAGAACGGGGCAGGGATTCCCCTTCAGGTGCCGCCGGGGACCCCGAGAGCCGAGGGGTCCCCCTCCCACACCGCGGCTGCCCCGAGCGGGACAGTGCCCCCCATCCCCGACACTCGGTACCGAGCGGGACCCCCAGAGCGGCGGGGCGCCCCCTCCGCGGCCCCGGGGCGGGGGGAGCGCTCACCCCGCTTCACGACGTGCATGGCGGCGGCGGCGGCGGCGGC
>VZRX01009612.1:9286-23948 GCA_013398075.1 Notiomystis cincta | reverse complement strand
CCTTGTCATCCTTTTCACTTTCTTTCTGGGCCTGCTCTGACCTGCGGCTGGCAGCTCTCAGCAGGGCCCCTTCACCCACACCCTATGCAATAAATCTCATGCTCTAAGACCAGCCTCGACTACAGAGATCTCTTGTCTCCGCCTGTCCCATGACCATCCAGACCGTCCGACCCCCATGTACACCCCCAATTGGCGCCCCACGCAAAGACCGTCCTACCCAGCTCCTACAGCTTAGGTATTCCTCAGTTATACTCAGAAGATTCTTTGTCTCAGGAACCCCAAGGTGAGGATATACTAAAACAGTGGTGGTGTAACAGGTGAATAACTGGATGATGGGATAAATTGGGGTCCGAAGTTCTTCTGCACCCGTTATATTCAGTTTTCTGTGAATTTCTCATACATAGGTTGTCTGCTGTGGAAATACACATTTTTGCTATTATCCTATGTAGTTCTTGTTTGAAAGAAGGAAGGTCTGTGTTCTTATCCCACTGTTGATGCCCTCTTGTCAGCTTCTGTCCCTCTGGTTCTCAGTCTGTAAAATGAAAAAGGCTTCATTGAAGCTCAATCTTGACATGTAGGAAGAAGTCTTCTAAATAGCCCTGAAATTTTGGCTTTGTTGTCATTTATTATCTCCAGTCTGAGTTTTTGCTCTGTAGTAGAAAACAACTCTCAGAAATATGAAGGAGGGTGTTTTATATTTTTTCTGCAGGTATCAAGAGGGTGCGCTCTTATTCAAACAAAATCAATATATATACACCAATCTCTTTAACTGGAACAAGTATTAAAAATTTCAAATTACAGAGGACACAGGCAGACATCTTGAAAGCATAATCCTATATCAACTTCTTGTTAAAAGAAATTGCAACAAATCCTGCCTTATGTGAGAAAATGTCTGAGTCTGAACCAAATAAAATACTTGTTCATGCCCTTGGGAATCAATACTGCCAGGTTTTATTGCAGCTCCAATTAAAATACAGCTCACAAGGGATGCCCAGGCCCAAACCCCAGAAATCTGATTTCAGTACTGGTGCAGTACTGAACTCATCCTTCAGTAATGGGTTATTCATGAATAATGGATATTTTATTTGTTATTTAGAGAAACAATTTTGTGTGCGCACCTCGATGTTCTGCTGTTTGCTCAAGTTGTGAGAAGTTGCACACACTGCATGAAATAAAATGAAAATTCAAATTACCAAGGTCTTCTGGCCTCTGCAGGAATGAATGGGAAACCTAAAGGGAGGAGAGCTTCTGGGGGATGTCTGCTTACAGTTGTTGGGGCTGGTAACAATTTTGGTATCATATAAGTAGATCAAAAATTTCTCATCTAGAATCCAAAATTCAAATATAGCTCCAGAGGCAATATCTCCATGTATTTTTTCTTCGACAGTGAAGAAATTGATGTCAAACTATCTTCTGTCCATCTCTTGTTAAGCTTACATGTACATTTTTTGCCTGCATGCCATAAAGTCAGAAGAAATATATTAAAATGGATCTTAGAAATAAGTTTTGTCTCCTTTTCTCATTGAACTGTCCATAAAAGTGTTAGTGAAGCTGTGTGTGCTGTTATTAAATCACTTATATATTTGTCTAGCCTACAAATTTGGGATAATAAAGCAAGATTACTTTTTCAGAAACTAGTTAAACTTTACTGAGTTGTATTACACATACAATAATTCTACATCTTCCACTGCAGAAGCGGAGAGGAGCACTTTGTTTCTCCATGGTGTCACAGTTTCTTTATTTGGATGAATCTGGTTTTGCAGCTGAGAAAGGAAGCTGCACACAATGCCTCGGGGGCTTCTGAAAACCTGGAGTTTGCAGGAAACGCAGAGGGAAACAAGGGAATAACACTGGCCACTGGAACGGAGCCAGCATGGGCAGCAGTGTCAGGACACGGAGATACACGGCAGGGATAATTCTGGGCTATGGCAGCAGGTACATGGAAACCCTGTTCTCCAGAGTCTGTGCCTGCCCGTGTCTTCCGCCTGTCTGTCTGTCTGTCTGCTCACTGTCACCCTCTCTCACACACCCACAGGTGCAGTACCTGCAGCCACACAGCACAGTCCATCAGCACAATCCTCCATCAGCACAACCCACTGGTACAATCCGTTGCGTTCCCTCAGGCCGCCCTTCCAGAGGGAATCAGCGCCCTCCCTGCGAGCGTCCCTGGCTGGGCCGAGCTCCTGCAGGAGTCGGCACAGTCCCTGCACCGCTGTCCTTCCTGGAGTGGGGAAGGGGTGCCCGCAGAGATGTTTGCCTTGGAACACGCCGGAGGGAAAGGAGAGGGAAGGGTCTTTTGCATGAGTTTCAGCAGTTCTCCATTTTATTTCCGAGGGGGGGTTTCAAGGCAAAAGACCAAGAAACAAGGAGGGTCCAGGGTTATAAGGGAAACATAACAGCTAATCAGGGAAGGACACAAATCTGAGGGACAACCGGGGTCCCAAGGAGGAAGGAGGAAGGAGGGATTAGGAAGGGAGAAACCAGTGGGGTAGCAAGTAAAACGGAACATTCCAGAACATCCTACATAAGGAATGAAGGGATACATATTTAACACGAGACTAAGGAACTTAATTTGCATTACATAAACAGAGGGATGCTAGGAGATCACCCTAACCTCGCCCTAACCTAGAGAGAGAGAAGGAAAGTGCTGTAGCTCTTCAGAGGGCTGATTTACAGCACTACACTTGATCTTCGGATTGCTCCCACCACTGCAGGGCAAAGGCCTGATGACCACAAGGGTGCTGCAGCCCTCCAGAAGGCTGAGCCTCTGCAACAACAGTCCACTGGCACAATCCATTGGCACAATCATCCACTGGCACAATACACTGGCAGAATTATCCACTGTAACAGTCATCCACTGGCAAAATCCACTGGCACATCCATTGACACATCCATCAGCACAATCCATTGACACAATCATCCACTGGCACAATCATCCACTGGCACAACCCATTGGCACAACACTCTATCAGCACAATCCATTGGGACAGCCCAGCCCCAGTGTGCCGTGTAGACCACTGAAAATTTAGGACCCCTAAATTTAGCGCTGTTTGGTGAGTGCAGAGCTCAGCTCTAAGTTTGGCCCTATAATCCTTTGGGCTTTAATTCCGTCTGATGGGGCTAATGATGGTTTTTTGACCCAGATTTTGAATTAGTCCTTGTAGCAGGGACTGCCTTTAACAGAGTTACACTGTCAGTGAAAATGTTGAGATGCTTCTTGACTAGACCTGATGAATAATATGCACATAATGCAAATAAAATGTTCAAAATTTCTCTCCCCTTCAGCCAGGGGAGAGCATTCTCTCCCATGTTTTTTTTATCTTTTCATAGAATTTGCTGAGTTGGAAGGGACCTGTGAGGATCATAGCAATAAAAGGTAAAAAAAATCTGCATAGTAACTGAAAAGTTTGTCACGTAAAGAGCTGCATGAAATTACTCTTGCAAATGCCATTCCAAAAATGAGACTGTACCCTTTCTTCAAATATATACCTTCTTTGCTTAATTCATTTGTTATTAAGATTATAGCAAATAAATAATGCCATGACATATTTTTTAAAAAGTAACTTGTTTTCATAAGTAGCTGGAAATTAATTTTATAGGACATTACTATTGGGTTTTGTCTGATGCAAACAGGGTTATTGCACCTTTATGTGTGTTATATGGAGCAGAATTTAACTTTACAAGAAACAAACATCTTGTGTTCTAATTGAATTGAACAAGTATATACAAGAAACATTAATTTCTTTATTGTTGCTTTTTCCAGCCATAGTTGTCANAAGGGTCTTTTGCATGAGTTTCAGCAGTTCTCCATTTTATTTCCGAGGGGGGGTTTCAAGGCAAAAGACCAAGAAACAAGGAGGGTCCAGGGTTATAAGGGAAACATAACAGCTAATCAGGGAAGGACACAAATCTGAGGGACAACCGGGGTCCCAATGAGGAAGGAGGAAGGAGGGAGGAGGGATTAGGAAGGGAGAAACCATTGGGTACCAAGTAAAACTGAACATTCCAGAACATCCTACATAAGGAATGAAGGGATACATGTTTAACACGAGACTAAGGAACTTAATTTGCATTACATAAACAGAGGGATGCTAGGAGATCACCCTAACCTCGCCCTAACCTAGAGAGAGAGAAGGAAAGTGCTGTAGCTCTTCAGAGGGCTGATTTACAGCACTACACTTGATCTTCGGATTGCTCCCACCACTGCAGGGCAAAGGCCTGATGACCACAAGGGTGCTGCAGCCCTCCAGAAGGCTGAGCCTCTGCAACAACAGTCCACTGGCACAATCCATTGGCACAATCATCCACTGGCACAATACACTGGCAGAATTATCCACTGTAACAGTCATCCACTGGCAAAATCCACTGGCACATCCATTGACACATCCATCAGCACAATCCATTGACACAATCATCCACTGGCACAATCATCCACTGGCACAACCCATTGGCACAACACTCTATCAGCACAATCCATTGGGACAGCCCAGCCCCAGTGTGCCGTGTAGACCACTGAAAATTTAGGACCCCTAAATTTAGCGCTGTTTGGTGAGTGCAGAGCTCAGCTCTAAGTTTGGCCCTATAATCCTTTGGGCTTTAATTCCGTCTGATGGGGCTAATGATGGTTTTTTGACCCAGATTTTGAATTAGTCCTTGTAGCAGGGACTGCCTTTAACAGAGTTACACTGTCAGTGAAAATGTTGAGATGCTTCTTGACTAGACCTGATGAATAATATGCACATAATGCAAATAAAATGTTCAAAATTTCTCTCCCCTTCAGCCAGGGGAGAGCATTCTCTCCCATGTTTTTTTTATCTTTTCATAGAATTTGCTGAGTTGGAANTGGCACAATCATCCACTGGCACAATACACTGGCAGAATTATCCACTGTAACAGTCATCCACTGGCAAAATCCACTGGCACATCCATTGACACATCCATCAGCACAATCCATTGACACAATCATCCACTGGCACAATCATCCACTGGCACAACCCATTGGCACAACACTCTATCAGCACAATCCATTGGGACAGCCCAGCCCCAGTGTGCCGTGTAGACCACTGAAAATTTAGGACCCCTAAATTTAGCGCTGTTTGGTGAGTGCAGAGCTCAGCTCTAAGTTTGGCCCTATAATCCTTTGGGCTTTAATTCCGTCTGATGGGGCTAATGATGGTTTTTTGACCCAGATTTTGAATTAGTCCTTGTAGCAGGGACTGCCTTTAACAGAGTTACACTGTCAGTGAAAATGTTGAGATGCTTCTTGACTAGACCTGATGAATAATATGCACATAATGCAAATAAAATGTTCAAAATTTCTCTCCCCTTCAGCCAGGGGAGAGCATTCTCTCCCATGTTTTTTTTATCTTTTCATAGAATTTGCTGAGTTGGAAGGGACCTGTGAGGATCATAGCAATAAAAGGTAAAAAAAATCTGCATAGTAACTGAAAAGTTTGTCACGTAAAGAGCTGCATGAAATTACTCTTGCAAATGCCATTCCAAAAATGAGACTGTACCCTTTCTTCAAATATATACCTTCTTTGCTTAATTCATTTGTTATTAAGATTATAGCAAATAAATAATGCCATGACATATTTTTTAAAAAGTAACTTGTTTTCATAAGTAGCTGGAAATTAATTTTATAGGACATTACTATTGGGTTTTGTCTGATGCAAACAGGGTTATTGCACCTTTATGTGTGTTATATGGAGCAGAATTTAACTTTACAAGAAACAAACATCTTGTGTTCTAATTGAATTGAACAAGTATATACAAGAAACATTAATTTCTTTATTGTTGCTTTTTCCAGCCATAGTTGTCATATGCAGGCATAACTTTTATTTCCTTTTCTCTCTGACAATTTTAGCTGTCTCTGGGGAAAAAAATCAGCAGAACACTGTCTTTGCTTTTTAGAAGCTCGAGACTGGGAGAGGAGAAGGAAATGCAGTATTGCTTCTTCTGGCTGAGCTGACCAAATCTAATTCTTTCAGTCGTTTTTTTTCTGATTCTTTAAAGATGTCCGTTGAGCTCTTGTTCCTCCAGCTTTCAGGCATGGAACAGGAGCAGAGCACGGCACTCAGCATTCCAGAGGGGTCTGCTCCAGGAGCCCTGCTCCCCCTCTGCAAGAGGTTGGAGCTTCCCGGCTCCAGGGATGCACAAGCGTTTACTCCAGCTGAGGAGAGCTGCAGCTTACCCTGTTGGGCACAGGATTTCTGGATTTCCCACCGTAACATCATCAGCCCAGCTCTGCCCCACATCCTATTTCTTATCTGCTTCACCTGACAGCTCTGCTGGTACCCAACACTTACTGCTCGTGTGACTTCTCACCCTTCTTCTTCAGAGCAAAGTGCTCAAATCCTCTGACATCAAGGAGCCCAACCTGAACCTCCCCAGAACTTGGCAAGGCACAACTTGAGATGATCCAGCCCTGCCTGGATCTGTGCTCAGGGTAGGAGGATGTGAGCCAAATCCCTGCACAGAGGAGCATGGGAGTCCACAACCAGGCATCCCTCACACCTCCTCAGCAATCTGATTAATCATAATTAACAATTCTAATAGCTCTGAAAGAGGCTTCTGTCCCTGGCTGCACCACATCCGTGCAGAGAGAAGTGGGGTTCAAATGCTTCTCTGTAGAGAAGGACTTTTCTTTTTCTGCTCTTACCTGGCCCACATACTCTGCAGGGTCTCACCTTACGTAAAGTCGGAGACAGGTGATACTAGTATTTCCTGGTTTTTAATATGGATCTTGTTTGGCCATCCATTGCAATACAGCTTTAGCTAAACTTCCCGGTGTTCATGCAAAAATTTCTTGGGTGAGAAATACTGATTATAGTTAATGTGTGTTACTTTATGTTGTTGAATTTTTGGTTTTGAGTGTATACAAAAATTAGGACCATGATGTTTGGAGAGGGAAGCAGTAGAAAACTCCATGCTTAGAAACATTTAAGTAGGTTGAAGCACTCCCATCCCTAACACTAAAAAATATATTCTAGGAAAGAACTCTGCACTGTTAATAATAACAACAACCATGCACAATTAGATTCCGAAATTCCTGATTTAAAAACAGTTACATAGCTGAAAGCCACAGAAGTACAAAATTGCTGGAGAGTCTTCTCTCAGCCAGGATGAAATTAAGCACTTACTCTGAGAGCTGGTTGAAACCCTAAATTTAATTAATTAACGGTTCAGGGCACAAGACCACTTTGGCTTTTGCTTGTCACTGACGCTTGTGAAGAGGGAGATGAACCCTTCTGAAAACTGGAAGGGTCTGAATTGCATCTTAGACCGCTGATGTGGGGTCCTTCACTGTGTGTGGTGAGTTTGTGATGTGCAGATCAGACCTGAGGTCATCAGTGGAGCATCCTGGAAAAGAATGAGACTGAGCCTGTGGAGCTGACAAGGAAGGGAGCTCCAGATAGAGCAAAGGGAGGTCAGGTACATTCCTGTGTGTGATGAGGTCACACACATCACTCACATGCGCCACTGCAATTCACAGGCTGCTGACCCAGAATTAGATTTTTTCACCTTGTACTATTTCACATTTTATGTGTGCAATATGTGGTATATTCATCCTTCTCTTTAATATTTTATCATCTTTTATCACACCAAAATGAGGGGGGATTAGATGGCTATTAAATGTTTTACATTAAAACATTGGCTATTAAATTAAAACAGCTCTTCAAAAAGTTCCCTTTCCCTTGCTTCCCTTTCTCAGCAGCAGGATGAGAAGTTGTGTAGATGCTCTAACACTGGACTGAGTCTTTTGACATGTGGCGTATTCCTCCCTAGGAATTAGCAAGAGAGATGACAGGCATGGGCCAGATATTCAACCTTTGCCACCAGATGTGTGATAGTGTTTAAGGGTTATGTTTCAGGAAATGAGAACATCCCAATAATCAGTGAAATAAAGATCACAGAACATATCTTTTATGTGAAATTCTAAAATTATATTTATTGGCCAATTCACAGAAAGTGCCATAGTGACCACAAAAATTGCTCTGGCTTTATAAATGTACAGATGTACAGAACAAAGTTTAAAATAACAGATCTATTTCGAATATGCATTTAATCATTCCTGTGGAAAACACATGGAGACGAACATTGTCGAATTAATAAATGACTGTGCAAACTGATGTGGCTTTTATGAAATACACCACCAAATCATGGAGGTTTTGTACAACTTCTTCTACTCTATGTAAAGTTAGGGTTTGTGTACTGTACTGTCTGTCAAAATTTACTGTACATTTTCATTAAGAAAGGGTTGAGTTTTCTTTTTCTTTTAAACAACCGATTCATATCTATTTGAAAACCATTTCATATCCATCTTTTTAACTGCATATACTCATTTAATTCATCATACTGCATAATTTGTACAGATTCATGCTTTCAGAAATGTGCTTAGCATCTGCAACAAGACATTTCAAGACACGGTTTATGGTTCTTTCACACCAACAATAAGACATTTCATGTAAGAGCATCTTCCCTGGGCTGAACAGTCTGATGGTTTGAGACACATTTACGGAGTATAGCCGTTGTATGTACAACCATACAGCATATATTTATTTAATCCATTCTCTGGTATATTTTTTATTATCCATAGAAGTGGCCACAACTACACAGAATCTGGACAGCTAGGAAGCAATCCCAAGCTACAAAATACATGCTACCAACTGCAGTTACTGCTCCTCAACAAGAACCAATGCACTAACATGGAAGCAATCTGGGAAATGACAAACTGTGCGTGAAAAATTTTACGTTTTTGCAGGCAGATGAAATACCATTTTTACTGTCAAGAGATGATGAAATATGAAATAGAATTACCCCAGCCAATTAGAGCATAGCTGTTACATTCAGTATGATATTATTTCTCAGCTCTTCAAAACCCTACACTCTTGGTAACATATAAAATATTTAGTAACTATACAGTTAATTCTAACTAGAACAATCTCTTTCACCGAACTGCAGTAATATTCAGGAAGCACGTCTGCTTCCTGCTCTGCTGCCCATCCTTAGTAATGTTTTGCAGCTCCTTGCTCAAGAATTCCTCTTCTTTTTCCTCTCCTTGTGTTGCAACCTCACCTTGCAAGGCTCATTCATCTTCCCCCGTCTGTCCGACCTGGGGTGCCCCTCACGCCCGTGCTGGGAGGTGGGCACAGAAGTGACAGGAGACAGACAGTACCAAGGCAGGCACTGTTTGCTCGTGTGACCCAAACTCACCCCTGGCAACTCTTCATTCCCTACGATGTGGCTTGCATGATTTGCATCCACTGGGGACATGGGTGTGCTGAGGGAAGAGGAGAGCTCCCCAGAGTCACCCCCGGAATCCTCTCCCCTGTACACCAATCGCTGCACACAGAGCAGAGGAAGAAGAAATGAAATCCTATTTCCCTTGGGTCTTGGTGATGTAGTGGCTCTGCAAACACAAGGATTTCAGTTCTCATTTGGTGTTCAGGTACAGGAGGCAGGAGCAGATAAAGGAAACACATCACTGAAAAGACCCAAGCTGACTTTGTACATCCTCCCTGACTGCCTGTGTGGCTTCTGAGCCAAAGAACAGAGCTTTGCTTGGGGTCTGCTTGAAAACAAACCACAGTCATCATGCCAGCAAGAGACCAGAGGTATATCAGGAATTTGCAGGATAAAGACAGGCGTGACAGTAAGCAGAAGAGCTGGCACAATTCTATTTCTTTGCAGCAGTTAGTGCCTAGCTAGAAATCCTGAGCATTTGTTTTAGAAAGCAGGTGCATTCTACTGACATATGAGGAGAAGCAATGTTATCTGTCTTAAATGAAAGTACTAGTTAAGAGTTGCTGTTTAGTGTAGGGACACTTAAAAACATGGGCCCCTGAATGACAATGTCTGTTTTCACATTAATGACAACAATATAATTTTTAACAAATTATACTTTGCATTATTGTTTGGTTTGCTCCAGTGTTTACTGGTTGGCTTTGTTAAATCATACCCATGTAACAGACACTGCCAAACTCATATCATATCAGAACTTATCCATAGATTACAAAAAAGATTTTTTAAAAATCAAGTTTCAATTTAAATTGTTTAACCTTTGACAACTTATGCAGTGACACACACCAACACAGAGCACCTTAACAGAGTGACCTGACCGTGACTCATTTAAGAAAATACCAGGGGATTTAGTTTGTGTATCAAAGACATTTCATTAAAAGGTAAGAAATACAAGACTGAAGGAATGAACTGGGATGAGGAGGTATTCACAGCTTCTCTAGTAAATGACCAAAGGCAATGAACTTGGTAACTATCTAAAAATATTCAAAGGATATAAGTCATGGCTAGAGGAACTATTTAGAGTGGTGCAAAACAGTATAACTGGGACTAATGAGATAAAAATTACAAAAAGGATTATTTAAATTCATTTTCAGGAAAAGCTTCCTAATGGTGACTTCTAATAGACTCTAGAACAATCTCCTAGGGGAAGCAGTAGAAGCCCCAGGCTTAGAAACATTTAAGTAGGTCGAAGCACCCCCCACCCTTAATACTAAAAAATATATTCTAGGAAAGAACTCTGTACTAATAGCATAATACTCTACTTGCACTACTTTTTCCTTTTATCTACTAATCTTTATTTCTAGGTTTGATAAATCTAGTAGGAACTTCTAAATACACTGAAATTGAGATGAAACTGTTCTTAGGAAGCCTACCCATAGTGTATATTACCTTGCAAAGCAATAATCTACTCTGGTGTATCTTCCCATCCCTGTGATGACCCTTTGAACAGAACTGCCTGTTAACCGCAACCAAAAATTTATTCAACTGGTGGTGCAGTATTTGTAACAGAACACGTATAAAAACCAATCCCCTTTCAGATGTACCTCACCCTTTTCCATCAGTTTGTGGAGAGGCCAACAATAAGCGTGCCAGTAGTTGATTCTGAGAATGGAGTCAGTAACTTCAGCTCTCAGATTGGTTCAGGGATGGTCATCATCCTTGAAAGTTTCCTATTATGTGTGTTTTCAAAAATGAGGAGTCCGAACTATGTGCCCACTTAGGAGACTGTATCACTACAAGAAGTTTACTTAAGGGCCTACATGAGTGTAGTCTGCCTTGGGTGGCTCCAGCTCCTCATCAAGCCATGGAGTATGTTTGTTGTAGAAAATCTCTCAAATGAATCAGCACAGCTGCCTGTGGGCAGAAGTTCCATTTCTTCTCTCATATTGCCCTGTGTGGTGACCCTACCCTCAAACTCGAGTCAGCACACAGAACGTTCGCCCCAGTCCCTGCAGGCAGGCCTTGGCCCTGAATGTTTCTGCCTTTCATTCCTTCTTATTCCTTGTGACAGTGTCAGTTCTGGCATCAGAACACAGAATGTTTCTGTTTTCCTACTATTTGATTAAATTTCAGCTTTTTTCACATCACTGTAAATCTTAACTCCTTCCATTATTCATGCAGTATTCTCTTCTACCTTCCTGTTCACTCTTCCTTTAATGATAATTTGATTTTCTAAAGGAACTGGCTGTAGTTGATCCATTCCACATTCCAGAGAGCATGCCCAGTTAGAACAACCATCCACTTTCTCATCTACTGCACATTAAGCAGTTTGTAGACAAGGATTTATTGCCAATTTCAGTGCTGGTTTGATAGTCACAGACTTGGTCAGGGTTGTCTGATCAAGTCTTTTGTATCTGTTTCTATATTTAGGGAAGGCAGGAGTAGAAAAAAAAAAAGACATTGTAATTTTAATAACTTTTTGCTTTTCCCCCCCCCCCTTGGTATATCCTGAAACCTTTAGCCAAAAATACTTGTATGGGTTAGTACAGCAAAAGACACCTGAAAGAACTTTATACCCAGCTGGGAAGTTAAATACCTCTGAAAACCCAAGACTGTATCTGGATTTATACAAAAGGAATAGATAGGGCTGCAGAAAAACATTTTATTCCCATGAAATTTCCTGGATTTCTGAAGTATGAGGATGGAATACCATTGTAAAATCTTTGTTCTCTATTTGGAGACGGCTTTTCTTTGCGTTTGGCAAGCTTTGTGCACCTTGCCCAGGGAAAACTGAACTCTTTTATTGTACAATGTACTTAACTGGGGAAAAAAATTCTGCTGCTTCTTTGTTCTCAGCACAGGCATAAATAGTGACAATCTACAGCCATGGAGCTCCAAGAGCTGATGAATGCACGATTTCCCCATGAGTCAGTACTGGAAACAAGAACGAGGGCTTCTCCTGGACTCTGTTTCACAGGTTTTCAGTGCTTCACTCTGCTGGGAGTGTTTCTTTACAGGCAGTAACTAATGAAGCACCAGCCTCAAGCTCCCCACTGCACCCACTGTGTCATTCCCTCTGTGGCTGCAGTGCTCCCCCACGGAGGGCTGAGCTGCAGGAGAATGACTGAATTCCCGTGGAAGCAGCAGCACTCACAGAGCTCTCCAAAGGATGGCAGCAGCACTGTTCCTGTTGCCAGAGAGACACAGAAACTGTCATGAGCAAAGCACTGGCAACACCTACCCCGAAGGCAGCAAAATACCTCTGGGGAAGAGGGTACCTGCCCTGGTGCCTGCCCTTCCAACCCCAGGAGTGGAGTTATGGACATATAAAACTTCCTGGGTTCGTTTTATTCTGCTGAGTTTCAATAATGAGGGCTGAAATTGTTGATTATTTTAAACCCCTGTGTTAGACAGAGGTCTATGAAATTAAAACTCTTGCTCTCCTTTCATTTTTGCACTGTTAAAATGTTGTGTATGTTTAATTTATGGTCATGTCTTTCTCAGAGTAAAACAAAACCAAAAAGAACATACCAGCCTTGAAGCTTGCTAACCCTACAAAAGTGATGAATTGTAATTACTTTCTGACATATCACTGGAGACAGTAGATTTCGTCCCCACAGGAGGAACTTTAGAACCCTCTGATCCTCTCTGAGCCTCCTTTTGTTCCAGAAGGGAGTAAGGATGGTGCACATGTGCTCAGCAAGCTCGGCACCACCACATGCCAGACAGGAAAATAAACTGCTCCCTCCCATTATCAGCCTCTGGTGAGGGAGATCATCACCAGGTAAAAAGCAGTCCCACCACCACTGCAAGGTTTTGCCTGTTGGAATGAACAAACAGCAACAGTTCATTTTAATTAGTATAAAGATGTCACAAAGCTTACATGTCTATTTCTAATTTAAACTGATGTCAGCCAATGCAGTATAAATTGAGATTAATCTCAACTGTGCATTTTAAGGTTTACTTGCAAAAATAAAACACCTGTGGAGGGGGTAGAAGTGAAAGAGAAATGAGAGCTATTAATCACAAATAGCCACTTAGGCAGTTATATTAATGCAGATAACATCTTCAATTTGCATTTGTAGGTTTTGCAGGTTTTCCCAGCCTTAGATTAGAACTTCATAAATGTAAAGGCATCATTGCTGTGATGTCATTTTAGACCTCTTTTGTCACCTCTGGATTCCTGAGGCCATGGATTGTGGGTACCTCTTCAGAACTGCTTTCTTTGGATACACTTGTTTATTGCTGGGGTAAAAAAGCCACCTCAGCACAGGACAGATATTGAGGGGCTGCAGTGAGTCCAGAGAGGGGAACAGAGGCTCAGGAGAGGCATTTCACCCTCTCCTCTCCCTGGAAGGAGGCTGGAGCCAGCTGGGGTTGGCTTCTCTTCTCAAGTAACAAGTGACAGGACAGGGGGAAACAGCCTCGAGCTGTGCTGGGCAGGGTCAGATTGATTACTGGGGACATCTCCTCACTGAAGGATGGTCAGGCACTGGAAGAGGCAGTCCAGGGCATCACCATCCCTGGAGGAATTCCAGACCTCCTGAACGGGGGGCTTGGGACACGTTAGCGTGGGCTTGGCAGTGCTCAATGGTCTTAGAGGGCTCTTGCAACCTGAATGGTTTCACAGTTCTAAACTCCTTTTTCAGGGAGGAAAGGAGAGAATTTTGGCTTTTGATTAGAGGCAAAAAGCCCCACGTGTGTGTCTCTATGCACATATGTGTGTATATGTTCTAGATGGTTTTTAAGCAAGTAGGTTGTATCAAAAACTAATTTCTGGAGGGGAGGAAATATTGTTAGAATTGTTTTAGAAAAAGTGGTATTTCTCTGATTTTCCAGTATGAGTTTTGCTCAGGAAGCCTCTGCTCTTAGTACTATACAAGTATTCTAGGGCCCATTTTGTGAAGAAGTATCTCAATCTCACTGCCATTTTGTGAGAAGGAAGTTTCTATTTATTTGAATGAAAAATGCTGCATAATGCACTCCAATGAGTAATCTTAAATTAGTACAGTGATACATTTTAGTTTGCTGAATATCTTACTGCAAACCAAGTTTTAGTTAAAACACACATGCCTGTATTACTTTGCTTAAGTTTAAAAATGTAGGTTTATTTACAGTAGAGAAAATACTTTGTTTGCTTCTTGTGTAATGTATGAGTACGACCTGAAAAGATCTGCTTCCAGTAACAAAAAGGTAAATGTCTATTAGATGGAGAAACACACTGATGGGTTCACAAACATATAAAAGAACTAAAGGCTGTCAATAAGGTTGTAAATTGCTATTTTCAAGTTGTGCTAATGTTTGCTATGATAACAAAAACAACAACAACAACAACAACAACAAAACAACAACAACAACAACAACAACAATAATAACAATAACAATAATAATAATAATAATAATAATAATAATAATAATA
>VZRX01009609.1:95677-121967 GCA_013398075.1 Notiomystis cincta | reverse complement strand
CCACGGGCCCCCGCCGGCCATGACCGCCCACACTGGGTGTGGGGTGACGTCACGCACTCCTCGCCTTCCTATTGGCCTGGACGCGCGGTGGGCGTGGCGCACGGCGACCCCGCCCCGGCCGTGACCCGAACCGGATCTGATTCCGCTCGCGGCCGCCGACGGCACCGGGTGCGTGTCCTCGGGCCTGCGGCTGCCACCGCCGCCCTCACCGTCCTCACCGCCGCCCTCACCGCCACCGTCACCGCCGCCGCCGCCATGGCGCTCAGCGATGCCGACGTGCAGAAGCAGGTAGGGCCGCGGGCGCCGTGCCGAGCGGAGCCCCCGCAGGGCCGTGGGCAGTGGGGCCGCAGTGCAGCGCTTGGCCCGGGCTTGGGCTGCGAGATCGGCTCTGCTGCCGTGCGGGGCGAGCTGGGCGCTGCCGTGGGACAGGAAGGTCGGTGGAGGGGGAGGATCCTGCCTGGAGTCCGCGGACAAAGTGATTTTTTCCCCTGTTAGGGTGGGTGGGAGCTTTCGTGAGGCATTTTGGTGACATGTTAGGGCAGATTATAACGAGAGGGTTCGTGCGCAGGCTGTGTGCTATGTGCAGTGTCTAATTGCACCTCGAGGCAGGTGAATGCGCATCCTTAGCCGGGCACTGTGTTTTTACCTGTTGCTGGGGTCGATCTACAGAGGTCAGGGCCGCTCTTCTTCCGTGCCTGCAGCGGAAGAACCAGAGAGAGTGGCCTTAAGCCGAGACGGGGGAGATTCACATCAGGTATTAGGGAAAAAAAGTCACTGTTAGGGCGGTCAGGCGTTGGAATAGGCTGCCCAGGGAGGTGGTGGAGTAACCATCCGTGAGGTGTTCGGGAGGTGTCTGGGTCTGATGCGGTTTAGTGGTTTAAAGAAAGGTTACGGTGGTAGCGCTACGCTGGTGGTTGGACTGGCCGATGCCGAGGGTCTCTTCCAACCTTAACGGTTCTGTGGTTCTGTAAGGATTTCCCATCTCTTTTTTGCTTATAGCTGTGCTGCCTGCACTTAGCTGCATTTGGTGGTCTGCTCGGCATTCCTGAATGCCCTTTTCAGGTCTGCTTCCTCAGCAGAGTGGTGCAGCCTGGGGCTGGCTTGCAGTGGAAACTTCCAGCCCTGAAGTCTGACTGTGGACACTCCTCCAGAGACAGGGCACCCTGTCCCTGTTGACAGTAAACACTGCCCTCAGCTAAAAAAGCTGCTTTCAGCTGGGTTGGAGATAGGGGATCCAGTCAGCGCTGCTCTGGGCGGTTTCCTGCAGCTGATGGGCAGATCAGGCAGGTTCCCTTTGTCCTCTGCATCACAAGTACTTGTGTCTCACTTTCTCATTCAGTAAACATTGTCTCTTGGCAAGGAAGCATCACAATGAAAGTAAAATTGGTAGGCTGCCTTTCTCCAGAAGGAGAATTTTAACATGACATTGTATTCCTTTCATCTGCAAAGCTCGGGGTTTTTTCCCTGCCTCTTCCATGAAGATAATAAAAATAAAGCTGACATTAGGGTGGTTCTGCTCAGCCAGAATGGATCTGAACTTCAAAGGTTAGTTCAGGCTCTGGTGGTGTACTAGACATGTAATACTAATAGCATTTCACATCTGCAGCATTCCTGTCATTGCTTTACACTCCTGAGCCCAGGATGGTCCTGCTAACTGGAATGGAGAGTGCCAGTGGCTGACAGTCTGCATGAATCTGGCATGAACTTGCCAGCAGGTCCACTTAGCTACTTGCCACCTCACCTCCAATGATTCTCACTTTGAAAATCATCTCTGATTGAGACTTTTTTCCATTGACAGACTTGCTTTGTTATTCTGTCAAAGCTATTTAATACATTGTTCCATCTGGTCACTTGTAAAGCCCATCTAACATCTAGCCCTTCCCTGGGAAAGGATAATCACTGCTCCTGATGGGCAAAGCCCCTCTTCCTTTCTATTGGAAATACTACTTTAAAATTAATGTCTCTTTTCAAAATACATTTTTCTCAGTATTATTAAAACTAATCCTATTTATAGATGTAAAAGTCTCACTTTGGATCTCTTTTCATTTCTATAAAAAGCAAAAGGGGATTTCAGTACAGCAGCTTTTGAAGGAAGTAATGCTGTTCAGTCTTATCAGTCTAGGAGAAGTGGATTCCATATTAGCTTGCTGCCATCTCATTCCTTTTCTTCATGCAGAGGATGTTTCCTGAACACCCAGGATTGTTGAAAGTGCTTTTCCAAAATTCTGAAACAAGACCAAGCTGGAGGAAGTGACTCAGTGACATAAAGGCTACTGCTGCTTAGTTCTCAGTATTCCTCAACAATAGGCTATTCAGCAAAATGATATCCTTATTTTATGTGCCTCTCTTGTCCTTTCTGAAATGCAGGGTAGGTAGGCAAGCACTTGAGAGTCTTTGCAGACATGCATTTAAAGAAAACCTGCTGATTTCATTCTGAGGATGTATATACTACTGCTCACTTCTTCCACTGCACATGTCTAAAATCTTCCACTTGTCTCTTCACTTCTGGTTTTTCATCTCTATGGGCTTAGTGCTGTTCTGCACGTTGGCTCAGTTCTCACCTTGGCACCTTTCTAATCTCTAAAAGATTTAATTTTGAGATGCTGTAAATGGAGTCTTTTGTGTGAGCTGGATTTTCTGCAAAATGTGCCTCATCACTAAGTGCAAGCAAAAAGCCAGTAGGTTTTTATGGTCTGCTCCATCTGGCTGTACCTCATCCCAGTTGCAGTTTGGTTGGGAATGAATCTTTCCAGTCTGCCCCAACTGGGAACCTGAACTGAGGTCTGGCCACAGAAAGGCATGTGATGGATAAGCAGAAATTGATCTGGTTGCTTTCCTGGTCTTTATGCTGCTGGAAGTAGGCTTTGTGGAGCTTTGAGGTGGCTCCAGAAATGTTTTTCAGCTAGAATTATTGGTTCATGTGGGGCTCTGAAGCAGCATGTGACATCCTTGCTGTGGTCTGGGTCACAGAGTGCTGCTGCCACTGTCTCCTTCCCCAGCCCCTCCAAACTGACCTTGGAAGTCTTTACAGAATTCATTAGATTGCAGGAGAAATGTCTCTGGTGTTCAAAGGAACTTCTGGCTGTACAAATCTGGCTAGAGTGGGCAGTAACCCTTTGCTTTCCTCCACCATTCACCTGTGGAAGGCCCAGGTTCATTCAGGTGCCATCTATGTTAATCTTTATGTTCCATGTAAATGTCATGACAAACAGACTGATTTTGCTGTGGGAGGATTTTTGAAGTCTGGCAGGTTTTTTTTAATAATCCCAGGGGTGAAAAAGTTGGTCTCATTAATGAAGAATGAAAATACCCAGTCTCACATTTACACAAATTTACTTTTGGGTTGGTTGGGTTGGGTTTTTTTATAGTTGCATACCTGATGTGCATTCCTCTAATGGAAGCCAGCATTACAAAGAATTCCTGGGAATAAAAGGTTTCTTGTAGTATGTGTCAAGATGAACTGACTCTTCAGTGTGTATGCTCAATTAAATTTCATTGGAAAACAATATTATATGAATTAGTAAATGGATATAGAGGATGTACAAATGAGGAGATATATATATATATATATATACACACCTATTTCCTCTACTCAATGTCCTTTCCTACAGAAAGTATTTTCTTTCCTCTCTCTTGTTACAGATCAAGCACATGATGGCTTTCATTGAGCAGGAAGCCAATGAAAAGGCTGAAGAAATAGATGCAAAGGTAAAAATGGAAGTTCACTGTCAGTAAGTGCAGAAGGAAAACTGCATCCCACATCCTGCTTTGAAAGTTGCAGAACTAGAACACCTCTGTCAGCTACAGCTGTTTTCTCTTTAGTTATTGCCTAGCAAAAAATGGTGTACCAAATGAAGTTAGCATTTCCTGGCTTTTGGCAAATGAAAACGACTCAGAGCTGGCTTTGGTCAGAGTTTTGGTGCTTCTCGAATATAAATTTATTCATATCAAAGTTCACTTCATTTTTTAATCAATCAGGAGAGCTGAGTAGTAACATGACTCAACTGGATTAAGCAGAACACCTTCTCCTACTAACTTAGTATTTAAGGCATGTGTTGAATTACTTGCAGATTTCTTCACTTAGGTTAAGCCACAAGAGACTGGGTTTAATATTAACCTGGTGATAGAGTATAGATATTTACTAAAGAAGGATTAATGGTGCCTTTCAGTCCTAACAATCTGCATTATACCACTACTGAAATGCCTTGTTGGCATTGGACTCAGCATATGTATTGCTAATAGTTTTTAATCTGCCTTAAACATTTAGATTTACACAAATATTTAGTCAGTACTAAAGCAGGTATTCCTGCTTCAGGTATTCCTGAAGATCTGCAAGCACAATTCAGAAGTTGAGATTGGATTCTTAGGTATAAGTAGGAGAATTTTCCATGTATTTTTTACATTCTCTCTGGTGAAGCTTTACCAAAAAAATTACAGCTCTGCTGTCACCCTCCTTGTGTAAGAATTACTTGAAGAGGTGAAGGCTTTTTATATGGAACCATAAATTGTATCATCCTATCTTGTCTGTGAATGTGCTCCATTACATTTTGGTTCTGTTTTTTTCAGCCCAAGGAATCAATTTCCACTTCAGTTATTTAATTTTTACTGTAGGCAGAAGAAGAATTCAACATTGAGAAGGGTCGCCTTGTTCAGACACAGAGGCTGAAAATCATGGAGTATTATGAAAAGAAGGAGAAGCAAATTGAACAGCAAAAGAAAATGTAAGTTGCTTGGGTTAGATGGCTGATTTCAGAGCCTGAGCTCACTCTTTTTGCTAATTTTATACAAAACTCTTCTTCCCTTGCAAACAGGCAAATTGTAGACAACAGATTTAGCTCTTACCATGAGTTTCTATTTTTTTCTGGGGAGAAATTATCAAAGCTGAGCTGCAGTGGTATAACTTAGTGTGATGAAAGAATCCTTCTTATTTCTTTGTGTAGTTAATGCCTAAAACTCGACCCTGGTCAGTTACCCTGGTACAAATGATTGTGTCAGGTTTAGTTTGGCTGGGTCTTCACTGAAGAAAGGGGTTCTGCAGTTTCAACTTTTGTGCAAGTTCAGAAACAGATTCAGACAGGTGAACAGATCTCGTTATGAGGTGCTGTAGGGTTATTACCTTTAAATGCAAAGTGTGCACTTAAATGTTACAGTTTTTCTGTCAAAGGCTGATGGATTGATTCAACTTTATCGTGTGACTTGCAGTCAGATGTCCAACCTGATGAATCAAGCAAGGCTGAAGGTGCTCAAGGCAAGGGATGACCTTATTGCAGTGAGTATCTCTGAAGCAAACACACAGTCTCTGTTTCTGCCATATGTTAGGAAATGGAACCATTCTCTAAAGAAAATAGGATTTTTGATTGAGTGACATTTGCTTCAACATACAAAAATGGTTTTCCAAGCTGCTCTGAAAAGGCCTTGAGGATTCAGTCCAGCTTTGCTAATCTTATTTTCACAGTTTACATTACCTGCTGTTTTAGGGAAACACGTTGGTCTGCCAGGAAGATTGCAGGCAGTGTTGTATCTGTCATTTGCACAGTAGCTTGTTTCTTTAAAGAGCAGGAGCTCTCTCTTGCACAGTTGGTAGAACTTTGAAATTCTGTTTGCCTGAAGCAACGTTTATATGAAAAACCCAGCATGGCATAAGCAAGGAGGCTTAAAACACCACTAACTGGGATTTTTTTGTGTGCTTCAGTGGCCCATAGTACATGAAAAGTTTTATTTCTTGTTTTGGTAGGTGACCAGTGTGTTTGTTGACACAGAGGGTGAGTAATCATTCATCAGAGCAGGCTATTTTCAGGCTTAGTTTGGGTTTCCTGTGTTTATCTCTCACCACGGGCAGGGTGTCCCCATTCTGCTCACTGAGCAGGTTTGCTGAGACCCTTGTCTCAGAGACAGCTTGGGTGTTCCATATTCTGCTAGATGGGGCTGTTGAGCTGTTGGAAAAGCTTGAGACACCAGTGGAAGTCAAAAAGAAAAGATGGGATAAATGTTCAGGTTGATGCTACTGTGAAAAAGAGGAGTTAGCAGAAGAAAATCACCAGTTTATTGACTCTTTAAACCGAGTTTCAAAGTTTAGATTGTCTTCCCAGAGAGGAGGAAGGTGGGTGGCTCAAGGGCTAACTCTATTGTGATAGTCTCTGCTGGGTAATCTCTTCCTCATTTATCTGCTGACTCAACCTCATGCTTCTGAGTAATTCTAAACCCTCTTCCTCATTTTAAGACATTTAAAGTCACATGCTGCTCACTCTTTCTTCCCTTATCAGATCTTTGGCTTCTTTCATGAAGAGAGATGAGCAGTTCCAGAAATGCAGTGTTACTCTAGGGAGGACAGAATAACTAAGTTTGACTGTGACAGTAAATTGTAATAGTTTTATATCCTCATACTGATTGTGTTACTGTGCACTCTTTTTCTAAACACCATGAGGTAGGACAGGAAAGAAAGGTTTATACCAAATCATAGAGTTTCTTTACCTGCAGTATTTCTGATGATTCAGTTTTAGGAGCTTTGAGTTGACTCAAATTTCTTTAGAAATTTCTTAAAAATTCAATCCCATCCATACAAAATAATCAAGATAGCTGCTTCAAATTAAAAAGAAGCTCTTTATTTTAAATTTTGACTTGCATTTACTTAGAATTAAAGAATACCTAGCTTGAATATTTTTGGATGGAAAAATAGGTTGAGTTTCTTTGCTCAACCATAAAGCTGAAAAAATTGATTTGGACAACTGTATTATTTTACACAAAGCAATTATTTACTACCTATTTAGTTTATCTAAGTTAACATTCTAAGTACCATCCTTTTACTACTGAGCTCTCCCTTTTTCACACAAGAAGAATTATTGTCAGGTTCTAATGAGGTCAGCTCAGGGCAGGAAGAAGGGAAGTGTTGGGCAGAGATGCACAGAGATGGAGGTCTAGCTTGGATGAACACCAGCTGGAGTGTACATTTACGTGTTGGCAGGGTGTGAGAGCTATAATAGAAGTACAGAAAGTTGGTAGGCATGAAACCAAATGCCAAACAGATGGGCTCTGCTGATCTGATTTCTTCTGAATGTAGGATTTGCTGAATGAGGCCAAGCAGAGACTTGCCAAGGTGGTGAAGGATACTGCCAGGTACCAGACACTGCTGGATGGACTAGTTCTACAGGTAAATATTTAAATGGTAAAAAATGGATCGTTGCTCCCCTAACCCCTTAAGTTTCTTTTGTCAGAAATAGCCCACTGGAAGTTACATTTGTGTTGGGGTCTGGATCAAATGCTGCTGGGTGATCCTTGAGTTTTAAACATCACTTCAGTATCTTTGAGTCTTGGATTCTGAACAGAAAACGTTGCGGCTTATTTTGAGGTGTAGAACCTGGTGTATCAGCAGCAGTTCCGTTGTAGGAATAATTGCAGATGTGCTCACACACATTTCAGGCTGCTCACACACATTTTAGGGTGCATACATTAAGCTCCTGGAGTAATCAGTTGGATCAAATGCACCTTTGGCAGAGGCTGTTTCTCCAAACCACAAATCAGTCAGTACCTGCTTCAGAAATCTTTTGGTATTTGAGACTTAATAAGCCCTGACAAATTTAGTGGAGGATGGAATGTGCCTGTGACAGAAGCAGGCCCAGAAGGCAGAAACCAGAGCTTTGCTTGCCTAGAAGAGCATCCTCAAGCCCCAGAAATGAACTCCTGAAAGTCCAGTAGGCGTTGGCCAGGTCAGCCCTGTGAGCTCTGGTGCCTCCTGCTGGCACAGACTGGTCCTGCTGCTGGGAACTCCCAGGAGCCCCCCACGAGCTCTCCTGTCACACTTGGATGGCAGAGTTTTCTCAGCAGTGTCTCCTACCAGCTTGTGCCTCCACTGGGTGTTGTTTCTTTGTCACACTCAGGTCTGGTGTTGCTGTACATCAAACAAACCTTTCTTCTTCTTGCAAATTGGCCACCCTTGTCTTTGCTCATTGTGTTAGATCCAGTGAGAGATCTCTGCTCACAGCTGGGCATCATTATAGGTCCCTTCAAACTTGAACTAAACTTATTTTATTCTGTTCTAGTCTCAGGTATTAGCACAGGAACTGCAAGATGGGAGTTACTAGGACAGGCATCTGAAACTGCTGCATGTCGTCAAGAGCTTGGTTCTGTGCTCTGACTGCTTAGACAGCATTGATCCCTATGTGTACATGAACATTAAGCGTCCACTACAATCCTGTGATTCCATATGTTTAGTTGCACTTGAGTTCAAAACACACCATCCACATTTGGGTTCTTCCCCAAATGCTGGTGCTCTCCTCTCAGAATGTGTGAGGTGAACCTGTGAGCAGAGAACTAAATAAAAGAGGCTGGTAATTGTTGGGGCTTAGATTTCAAATTGATCAGCTAGTTTCCTTTCTTGGGGTTAAAGAATTCTGACCATGAAAATGTTGACTTCCTGAAACTGAAATGGTTGTTCCTTGCAGGGGTTCTACCAGCTGCTTGAGCCCAGATTAGTTGTTCGGTGCAGGAAGCAGGATCTCCCCATGGTTAAGGTAAGACACCTGGAACAGTCTGACATTACCCTGCTCACAGAGGCTGAGGCCTGACTGCAGATATTTGTTGCTCAGGTCCCCATCTCTGTGTGATATGAAAACAAGCTTTGCTTGTTGCACTTCTGTTGCAGCTACAGTGTGCTTCCAAAGCTGGGGATCATTTCCCTGCTTGGATATTACCTTGGAAACTTTAGATGTGGCTACAGTGTTAAGAATAATAACTAGGTTTGGCTCAAGAGCCAAACTGAAATGCATTTGCTTAATTAAAAAAACCCCAACCAATCAAAAAAGACTTCAATCCCTTCATTTTATTGGTACAAGTGATTGAGTGATCAAACCCGAGTGCTGCAGTAGCATTTGTCAGTGCTAACTGGAGGTTTCTCTTGTGTCCTAGACTGCTGTACAGAAGAGCATTCCCATCTACAAAAATGCCATCAAAAGGGATGTGGATGTTCATATTGACCAAGACAGCTTCCTGCCAGAAGATATGTAAGGAAAATGGGACTGTTTTGTATGGGGCACTAACTTAATGCAACTTTTCAAGCCACAGCTCATATTAGAACAGTGTCAGAAAATTAAGCACAGAATGTCCTCAAAGTGGCTGCTGCAGTTCTTGTGGAATTAGTACTTCTCTGTGTTTACCAGACAAAGACTCTGCAGTTTTCTCCAGACAGGCACTGTCTCCATCAAAGATGTCCAGAGAAGTGTTGTGCAATCTCCAGCCTGATTCACAGCACTGAAGTAGGGAATAACTACATAGGAACCAAACCACTGGTCTTTTAAAGAGAGAGAATATGGATGTAGCCATGCTGTGTCCCAGGATGAAGCAAATTGAGTCTAAAGGTGCTGCAGGATAATCACTCAATAGGGTTTGTGTCTGTTTTTTCTGCAAGGCTTTATTTCCATATGGCATAGAAATGCCATAGACAAAGCTCAATATTCTGTCATCTTTATGTACTTCTAGCACTTCCTCTCACTTTCCAAAAGGTGACAGCTGTCCTAATAACAGAGTCTGAAGCTGTTTTGAAGGGACAAATTGCATAGCTCCACTTACATTTAGACGATGCCAATGAGGACCCTTCCACATAGCTGTGGTCTCTGATAACTCCAAAGATGCTTTGCAGTGTTGCTTCACTGGACCTTTCTGTGCTGATTCCTTTTAAGACATGATCAAAAAGGTTGATTTTTAAAATGAGAAATCTTAGCCATGTATGTGACTGGCCTATAAATTCTCATTTGGGATATCTTTGCCATATTCTGACTCTGGACCATGGATCTCAGTGAATTATTTCTTTTTTGCTGTCCATCTTTAGTGCTGGAGGTGTTGAAATCTACAACAGTGATGGTAAAATTAAAGTTTCCAATACCCTGGAAAGTCGGCTGGACCTTGTAGCCCAGCAGGTGAGTTTCTCCAACAACCAAGGTAAACAAAATACAGTTAACTAGTTTGTTCTTGTCATTAAATCCTTGTATTTCCAAAGTGTCACAATAGTGCATGAGTCCAGATTTCAGTGGGAATGACAAGTAGGAAGTCATTTTTGAATGGAAAGAAGCAAATTACCTGCTGTTTGTGCAGCAAAAAACTGTGGCTTTCCCCAGAATGATCCCTTTTGAATTAAGCTTAAGTATAAAACTCCCTAAATTACGATACTGAAAGACTTGGTTATGACTGCACTGCAGCCAAGATGCTGAAATACTGAGGCTAACTTGTATTGCTGCAGCTAGCTTGAGTACAAACTTTGGCTGGGACCTATTACACCCAAGTGCAAGAAACCCTAGCTCTGGCATCCCTTTCTTAAGCTGCAGTAGAGGCAGTCCTTTCAGTCTATAGAGAGTAGCAGGCAATGTGTGATCAGAGAAAGACTTCAGGAAGCTCAGATGAACTGAGTTGTTAATTTTGAAGCCAACCTAACTATCCCACAGTGCCTGCAGGAAGAACATTTTATTGCCCATTTCACATAACTGATGTGCTCTTTCTCCACAGATGATGCCAGAAATCAGAGTGGCTCTCTTTGGTGCTAATGCCAACAGGAAGTTTTTGGACTAAACCTCTATGAGAGAAGGTGGGATCTGTTCCACTGCCATACTGAAGGGGATGCAAAAGCATCTGCTAATTTAAAATCTTGAAATTTAACATTACTGTGTCATCCAGTATCTGTTCTTCAATCGAATAATTTTGCATACCTGCTGTGCTTAGCCTCCCTACTTGTGGTTAGAATGCTTTGCTCAAAGGATGTGAAGACATACATATTCATCCAGAAGTGGCACTAGAAAATGGAGGCACTTGGGCTCTTGGCTTTCTTTACACTGTTGTGACTCTATGAAGACAAGTGGTCCATTTAGGGTCACTCTCTTTGTTTTGGCCACATCTCTCTCGAGTTGTCTGATCTGTGAAGTAAATTACTAAGCTGCTGATGGCAAATCCCCTTTCAGTTATGGTCTTCAGTGTTATAGAGGGCATGAATTCCTTCCCAAAGTTAGTAGTTCAATTCATGTTACTTGGTCAGGCATTTCCTGTTCTGTATATGTGATTTAAAAAAAAAAAAGCCTGAGCCTGTAAAACTCTATTTATTAAAATAAAAATGCGTGTGTGTATGGAGTTCCTTGTCACTTCTCTCTGGGGCATTGGCAGGAACCTTTGAAAAGTGGGATTGTTTGTGTAAGGACTTCCTACCTGAGCTGTGAGTGTGTATGAACTGCTCTGTGAAGCTGGAATTCAAGTGCAAGGAGTAGTGTCAAGCTATTTGCTGCAGTAATGTTGGATTGTAGGCAAGGCTTTTGAGTGGAGCATCATTCTCTCTGAAAAATGGGTCAGTAGTTTCACTCCCTCAGTCTTCTGTCACAGGAGAGAACTGCAGTTACACAACTCTGCTACTTAGGTAAAACAAACACAACCCATTTCCAGTCACAAGTTTGTTGCTTCTGTGCAGGAGATCCAAACCATACCCTGACTCTTCCTACTGAGATTTCTTTTGTGGAAAATAGAAGCTGATGAATTACTACTTAAATATGTTTTGAAATCATCTTCTCTAAGTATTGCAGTGAATCAGGAATGGTAGGAATTTTACACTGTGCTATGAAAAGTACTTTGCCAAGCTGCAGCAACACTGGTTTATGCAGTGTTTTTAACCTGAGGCCCTTATCTGTGTGCCCTTGTGTAAAGTAGACTCTAAATGCTAGATAAGCTTTTTACTGCCTCATTTCTCTCAAATAGAGATTAACTGCTAAGAAAATCCTGATTCCAAGCTTATTTAATCTGTGTATGGAAGAAATGCTTTAAATTTGCTCTTAGGAAACAAGGTTATTTAGCATGGCTGGGTGTTTTGGTTTTACTGCTCTTTGCTGTTGCATTTAGGTGCCAGCTCTTGTTTTCCACCTAGATGATTATGGTATTTATTCCTTCAGAGCTTTCTTTTTCAGCACATGTCCCTGTGACTGGGCAATAAGTGTATCTGGATTAAACCCCCTCCTCTTTCTAGATTTTGTGTACCTGTTCCAGCTTTTGTCTTTGCAGCAGTCACTGATCCAGCTTCCTGACGAAGCTCTGGGCTCTGGTTTTGTGACACCCATGACGTGAAGGAGCAGCCTTTGCATGGACAAGCTTAGCTGTGTTGTTTACTGGTTCAAAGAGTACTTTCTGAAGCAGATTGGTTTTGGTCCTTTGGTGTCATCCAGCTCATCAGTAAGGTATCTGCAGATGCTTTCCTGTTACCAAGTTTTTTACCTTGGAGATGCAGAGAAAAATGGGATATCCCATCCCACTAGTGTTAGTATAGCTAGCAACCCTGTTACATCTTCATCCAAGCTTCCTTCAGTGTTTCTGCACAGATTTTTGCAAGTCAAATGTGAAACAAAAACAGCATTTCAGGAGGATTTCAGAGGTCCTACTGGAGCTTTGTTGCAGCACAGTTTTATAAGTTGAACTGTTCTGCTGAACATAGCCTGATGACCTAGGGCAAATCAATGAGAATATTGATCTTTACTCATATACTTGTATAAGCATGCATAATATTCCAGTTGGGCACAGTAAACAAGCCATAAGCCAGATCAACACATTAAGAAACTGGATAAATACAGGGAAAAAAGGAGGCATTAAATCAGGAAAAAATTCTCTGTGAAGTTGTGATGGGAGAGGCAAGCACTGCAGATTAACACTGAGATGGTTCAGTCTAAGGGAAAAGGACTCAGGGAAATGGATAATATTGCACTTGTTCTGTAGAGTTGACAGTGGAAAATTTAAGAGCACGCTTGACACTAAGTGGTCACCAGGGGACTTGAAATATTCTGCACATCTGAATCACAGCCCTGTTTTAGAAAGTAGTTTTCACACCTAGGGCTATTAACATTAATCAGGCTGTATGAATGATCCCTGGAAGTGCATGCAAGTGTCAAGAAGAGAGAAAGCCTGGAAGAAAACACCCAGAAGCTGGCAGAAAGGGGGTACCTTGCTTGTTGCATGCCCCTGTCCTGACCTGCTGATGTTGGCAAGTAGAATATGCATCTCCTGAAAAATAGAGAAGTGTAAGCTCATACCTTATGCTGACCAACAGCACCTCTGTGGACACACAGCCTGTGACTGAAATAGTTGGGGAGGTTAATAGAAAATTACCCATTTATTAATTTCCAAAGAAAGTGCAGTGAAGGAGGAACAGAAAAAAATTAGAAAAAAAAAAGTGAACCACCCCAGGGGAAAACTCAAAGCAAAAAAAATTTCTTTGGTTAAGTGAACTCTGAGCTGTTATTCTGGGGAGCAAAGGCTTGATAGTGCAGTAAAGCAACTTGGCAAAAGGTGTTTAGCCCCAAGCAAGAGCCCAGACAGACTTCAGCGTGGTTTGGCTGGGTGTGCTGTTTGATACAGGCAGCTCAGAGAGGCAGGTGGGGGCCCCATCGTGCCTCTCAAACATGTTTGCAGGGAACAGGCCGTGACAAGAAGGCCCTTCCAGGGCTGGGAAGTTCCTGCTGCTCTCAGCCAAAGTAGAGCTGGCTGGGAAACCCCAAATCTGTCTTCCTAAGCATCTCATTCAGAGCATCCCATACTGTTTCTTTGGCTTTGCTTTAGAGAAAGCAAGAGGAACATCTGTACAGGAGCATTCCCGGGTTAAAATCGTACTGACAATGTGCCAAAAATGTCATTTCCCAGCCCTCGTTACATGCTGGAATTCAAAAGCTGTGGAAATCAAGGCTACCACATTATTTTAGGTAGTTCAAGGCTGATTTCTTGGGAAAGTCTGCAAAGAAAATATCAAGGGTGGTTGCCCCCAGCATTGCTGGAGGCCTTTTTTCCTTCCTGTGTCCAAGAGGGTTTGCAGGAGATCAGCTCCTTTTTCCAGACAGCCCCTGACCCACATATCCACTGACCACCAAGTGGCTGCACAAACCCACCCCAATGCAAATCTTGGGGCTGTTCAGCTCTCTGTGGCTGCAGGGTACCAAATACAGGGACAGCACCTTGACACGTGGCTGGAAGTGGAGAGGAGAAGGGAACACCTCTCTTAGCTGGAGAGGTGGACACATTGAGTATTCCTGATATTGGGAGGGGCAGTTACCTTTTGCAAAGCTCCTTTCATCCACACGTGCACAGGCTCTGCCTCACTCCCTTGGAGCCATTGCCTGCAGTGCAAAGACCACTTTTACTCAGGTGGTCACAGACAAAACCTTCTTGGATCATCTTCTGGAGAAAGGCCGGTGCTTCTCCTCAGAGGGCTCAAGAAGGAGAGAGGAATCTCCCAATCAGCAGCAAAATGCCAGCAGTGCTTGGGTGGCAGCACAAGAAAATCATTAATGTCTAAAAAATTAAATTATGACTGTTTTTCCCACGTGCACAAGAAATAAAGCAGGTCAAGCACAGCCAGCTGTCCATGCTTCTGCTCTCAGCTCCCAACACTTTGAAGGAAGATGGGAGCATCACTAGCCAGGGGTGGGACAGCAGCAATTGGGAGACTCCTTTCCATCTGCTGCATGGGTGACTTGCCAGGTGTCCTTGCCACAATCAGTGGGCTCTGTGGGATAGCACTGCTGAGTCACTGGATTTTAGGAATGGGCACATGAGAATTTTGACACTGAGGACATCCACATCCCACCTCTGTGTGGCAGAAAGTGCTGCTGTTCTGTGGGGGGGAACCATTCTTGACAAAGAGCATGAACAGTCCATCACTCATGCTCTAAATTCCTGGCATTTGAAGTGTTAATCCCAGCATAAGAGTGGCTCCAGCTGCAGTGCAGGCTAAAGGTGGTAACCTATTAAAAACCTTTAAAAACTACTACTCCAGCTCTGTCATTGCCATGCTGCAGCAGGACATTCCTCAGCCTTCTCCACTTTGTGTTGGCAGGCACGAGCTGTTTGCTTTCATTCAAGTTGAAGCATTTGCCTTTCAGTTTCACCAAGTGACCTCTTGTGAAGTCATCTGGAGTTGTAAAGTAAATTGGATCATCTGGCTTTTTTTCTGTTCCCCATTTAATATATTGCTACCATATCTCCCTGCATCTGAATGGTTTTATTGCTCTGTGCTAACCATTCCTTTTTCATCCTGCATTTCCCTTTTTCATGGAGCACCAGCTACACATAGTGACTGAAAGGTGTTGTGCTAGGGGGAAAAAGAAGAGAGAGGCAAACCTTTGGAGCAAGCCCTTGGCTGCTTTATCTCCATAATGAGGTGTCCATGCTGCTGAGTGGGTTTCTGGCATTCAGGTATCACTCTTTGCTTTGATTTCAACCTTTTGGCTGGTAATTTAGGCCAGCCCTTTTGGTTGTGCACCTATATTGGTAAAAGTAAAAAATGTATACTCGGGGCATATGCCCCAAATAAATATGTTGATTTATAAATTATATGCAGGTACTACTGTACTAACTATAACACATAACAAAACTAGAAATTTGAAGATGATTCTATAAATATGAAATAAATATTTTTTTATTTATTAACAGTGCAAACTGTATTCTCCTCCTGTACCCCAACAGTGTTTTCTTCTGCATGCACCTCACTTTGGAGACCTCTGATGTACCAAAAAGGCTTTCCATGCTGGTGAATAGCAGTAACCTCCGTGCTAGAGGTCTTGTACTACACCCAGTGCATCCACAGGGGTCTCAGGACTTCAGCAGAGGCTGGGAACGCCCCCTTCCCCCAGGACTATGAGGGGCTAAGAGTGCTGCAGGAATTTGCAGGGGGCAAAGGCAGATGTGCCCAGGGTGGTTCCTGGTCGCTGTGGGAAGCAGTGACACCCCTCAGCTCCTCCCAGCCGTGGAGGGTGGGAGGTTCAGGGGTGCTGCAAAGCACTCCCTGGGGCCGGGTTCCTGTGCCTCCCACCCAAGAAGCACCAAAGGCCAGAGGCAGGGAAGCAGGGCGGAAAACCCGTGGGCATTCCCCTGACTCTGGATGTGGTTAGTGGGAGCAAAGGATGCCTTCCCTGCGGACTGCAGGGAGTGCCAAAGAAGAAACGGGGGCTTGGAAAGCAAACAAAGGAAGGGAAGGAAAATATCTTGGAGAGGAGACAGAGAGCGTTAGGAGTCTCTGGGGAGGCGCAGGGGGTGTGAGCGCACACGTGAACGGAGGATGCAGCGAGCAGCCGCTTTGATCTCCCAGAACATCTGGTCCGTGGGCACCCGCCTATGGGGCAGGCCCAGAGCCGTGCGTGCAAACCCAAAGCCCGCTGCTGTTTCCCATGCTCCACGGCCCCTCTCCTTCAAAGCAGTCAGGCAGCACCAGCCCTGCAGAAAAGGCAGGCGGCGCTTGTGGCTCCTGCCCTGGCTCCGCGCCGTTCCCACGCCCGCCGGTGCCCGGGGCAAGCGCTCCGGTGCCCGGCCTCAGCCCCTGAAACCTCTCGGAGCCGCATGGAGCTGCAGCCAGGACATGGAGGGGTGTCTGGGCTGCAGGGAGAGCAGCTAAAGGAGAAAGGAGAACAGCCTTTGGAGCTTTAGTTTCAGCGATGCCTGAGAAATGGGTGCTCTGAGGCCAGGCAGCATGACATGCCCCCTGGGATGGGCATGGGACACAGGGTGACAAGGAGGGCTGTGTTCGGTGTTTTGTTGGTGGCAGAAGCCAACAGGCCTGGAGGCAACACCCAGTGTACAACATCTCTGCACAATTCATCACGGTGTGGGGGGATGCCAAAGACATCAAACCCCAGCACTGCTGACTCAAGTGCACACACACAGAGAGAGGTTTGGGTTTGCTGTGAGTCAGGCAGAAAAACTACAGATGCAGAGGGAAGAGCTACAGGGAAGTGGTGTGGGCATTCAGGCACACGGGCTATCAAGCACAGCAGCAATTGACATGGGAGCAGAGGATCTTTCCTACGGAGAGGTCTGGTTTGCCTTCTCCAGACTTTCTGGGGGACTCGTGTGCCTCCCAGTCCAAGGAGCGACCTCACACAGCATAAAGTTCTCAGTCTGAGGTGTAAAAGGTCTTTCCCTTCTTCTCCCTGAGCTCAAGAGATCCTCGTCAAACAAGGAAATAAGCAGCACATATCGTGGTCTGCTGTGCCTGGAAATGAGCACACAGCTGCTTCCTAGGGAAAAAACTACCATGGTTGGCATGCAGGTGGTTGGGCTGGAGAGGAAGGTCTGGATGTTACAAAACCATGCTTGGTCTTACAAAGGGGACAGGTGAAACACTGCAACCCTCCCTTCTGACCCCAAAACCTCGGGGCTCTCCGAGGGCCTGATCAGGGGGGTACCTGACAGAGTAACTTCCCAAGGGAATCTGTATTTAACAGCCGGGAAGTGTGGTAGGATGCATTTCCCTAGGGAAGTGGAGATCAGAGGGAGGGGAGGCAGGGGCAGGCAGCCAAGGGAAGCAGAGTAGACTGGTATGCACAGGCTGCATTTCCTCGGGGGAGATTTGTTTCATATGCAGGTATGTCTTCAAAGGGGACACCAGGGTGCAGGGGAGCACGTGCTCCAGGGGTGAATTGCCCCCCTGGGAACTTGAGTGGAGAGGCAGGTGTCTGTGGGAGCCAGCCATTTCCCAGGGGCAGTTCCAGCTCGCTGCTGATTTTCCTAACAAAACACACTTCTACAGGATCTTCCAAAAACCCATGCAGCCTGCAAAAGCCAGGGACCGACAGCAGCTGGGACCTGGGAGGTTGTAAATCTGCTGGCATGTCCCATTTTGCCCAAGCTCCTGCTGGAATTACGGTGCTGATGCAGCCGGCTGATCTGCAGGGCTGGCTCTGGGCACAAGCTCTGCAAGACATCTCTCGCCACTCTACTGATACAGCAAATTGTAATCCAGTGTCCCTCTTGGGAAAGGAAATGAAAGCAAACTCTCAAATCTCTCTTGTGAGCCACACAGTGAAGTTTCCCTCACTGAATCCCACATCGGGAAGCTTGAGTTTCCAGCTGAGCCAGCAGCCAGGCATCCCCCCTTGCCTCCTCACCAAACCTGAGAGGCAAAGCTGTGTCCTTGTGCCCCCTGCCCCTCGGAAAGGCTCCCCCTTCTCTGTCCAGCCCTCTCCCCAGGCCAGACGAGGGTTTGATGGATTGCAATCCTCCTCTGCCATGGTCAAAACAAAGGTCATGGCCCGAGGAAATTGCTAACAACTTTTGCCCACCGGCCCCGGAAGAACGGGAGCACAAGGGGATGAACTTTTTATGATCCCTCCACCCTGGCAGTCTCTTTGGGAAAGGAATTTTAAAAAGTGGCCAGGGAACATGAGGCTTCCGGGAGCTGACAGGAGAGGAGGGGGCAGCCCTGAAATGCTGCCCCAGACCCACAGCAAGCCCCTGCCACTGCCTCTTCCCACCTCCTCCCTCTCCTCCAACAAAACCTCTCTGTCTCTTTGCTGCTGGGCATTTGGGAGCTCCTGTTATGGTCCAGAACAATTTTATTTTAGTACTTGGGAGACCCTAATACTCGGGGACAAGGGGTTCAGGTACATTCTCACCAGGCAGGGCTGTGAACTGCCCCACCAGGCCAATGGCTTGGCTGTGCCCTCCTGTGCCTCTCCACCANCCCCCCACCAAAACCCAAATCCAAAAAAACACTGATGGTGCCAAAGAAACTCTGGTTCTTCCCTCACCATTAGGAATTTCCAAAAGCAGCATCATCCTCCAGCTGCAGCAAAGCCTGCCTGGAGTCAGAGCTTTCCCCAGGGTCTGCCCCATCATGGGGTTGAGTGGCTGCCATTCATTTCCAAACCCAAACTGGGCATTAATCTGGTCCCTACTGAAACTGATTCATCAAATCCATCCCAAATTCAAGCCTATGTGAACAAGTACGTTGCTTTGAAATGGCTTATTTTTTGGAAAAAAAGCTGGATTTGGGAAGCATCTCTATTCTCAGGGAGAAGGAGGGTAGAGAGGGAGAGTTTAAAGCCTCAGTCTAAGAGTTCAGGAAAGCTCCCTTTGTAAAAGGGGGTGGCAGAAGCTTTACCAACCCATGGAATTAAGCAAAGAGGAGGAAAATCAAGAATTGTGGAGTGTAGTAGAAAGAAAGGTATAAAAAATAAGGGGACACATGGCTTGGTTTGATACTGCCTGTTACACTGGTGATAGCATCTTGTCAGGATTAGGACATGGCATTTCCTAGAGCACAGATAAGCTTTGTCTCTGCCTGGGCTGCAAGGCAGCTCTAAAAGGAGTGACTCTCCATCCGCCTCTTCCCCAGGACTGGTTCCAATTAGTGCCGACTCCGCTCTGTGCCGGCTTAGCCTCAGGATTAAAAATCTCCCTGTGCCAATCCCCTCTGACCCAAACACTTCCTGGGACTGATAGGGTGACCATATTCCTCCCCTTCCTAAATTGGACAGCTTGCTCTTGTCACCCCAAACTCTGGCCCCTGTGGAGGGCAGAGGGGAAGGGGGGATACGTGACAGAGAGCAGCCCTTCACCCTCCCCAGGAACAAGGAGCCAAGGTCCTCAGAAGCCTTTGCAGGGCCTGGAGCCACGCTGGGAAGAGCCCTGCTAGGATGTTTGACTTCATCTGCCTGCCCTGGACAGCAGGGGGGCAGCTCTGGCACCTGGCTGGTGGCTTGGGGGCATTGAAGATGTCAGGGTGCAGCAGATCACATCTCAGGCTCCTCCGAAGGCCCAGGCTGGGAAGTTGCCTACATGTGCTCCTGTGAGCTTCTTTGGGCAGAAATGATGCTGGCCCCTGGCTTGGCCAGCCAGTGTGGAGTCCTGCACCACAGACAAATGTTTCCTGGGCATCTCTTTGCAGAGGCAGCTCTGGTGCTGAGAGCCAGCGGAGCGTGCACAGCTTGGGAGCAGCCCCAGTCCCAGTGAGGATCCCACAGGAGGGGCAGATGGAGCCCATGGAGCAAGCAGGCTCTGCTGCAGGGCTGTTTTGGCAGGAGATGTGAGCGTCTGTTGCCAGCCCTGGAGGAAACAGAGGGAGATTTCACTGGCTAGAGCTGAGGAGGAGAGGGAAAGGGCTTGCAGCACACACCTGGAGCCTTCGTGGCCCCAGCCTTCTGCTGTTCATCCCCACATGCCTCTGTTTGCTGGCACCAGCTTTTAAGGAAAATCACTTTAATTTTGTCCTGATGCAAAGCTGCTGAATCAGCAGAACTGAGCAAGTTATTTATTCAGGGAGCAGCTGAGCAATGGCCAAGTGCAAGCTGCCTCCATGCACCTACAGCAGGCACCTTCCAGCATGAAACAGCACAACCAAATTCCTGCTGTGATGCTGAAACCCCGGTGAGAAAGAGGGAAGTTGACTTTAAACACCTCCCTGCAGGGAGGGCTGCCCCATCTCACTGGGACACTGAATAAGCAGCAAACAGCAAGTGCTCTTTTGGGCCCAGTATGGATTTGGAGCACCACACATGGGCTTGAAAGGCTTTCCATTCCTCTAACAGCCCCTCAGGGCCATCATTAAACCAGCACAAAGGGGAATCACAGAGGTTAGGGGCTCGTCCTTCACAGCAGCATCACTCCATGGGCTGTACTCAGGGCAGTCACCAATTTTAAAGCTGAGAGGTTTCACGTGGGTGTGGGGGAACAGCCTACCTGTGCCCCAAAAGCTCAGGGTGTTTTGGGGAGAGAGGCAGGCTTCCCAGCACACCTGGGCTGCAGGAAAACCCACAGCCCACCGGGGGCTTTGGGGGGAAAGCAGTGACACCATCTCATTTCCACAGCTGGGTTGTTCACAGGCAGACAGCTGTGCTTCTCAACGGGAAATGATCCCGATTAGCTTCCCAGGTGCTCCCTTGTAAATGGATTACAGATGGTACAACAGTGTCTGACTGCAGTCCAGGGCTTTGAAAAAAAGCCCTCTGTGTTATCCTCCCACCCCCATCTGCTTCCCCTTGCAGGGGAAGAGGGAGACCGTCCAGGAGACAAGAAAACACACATACAGCAAGGGCGATTGCTATTTTAAGAACGTACTTTATACAAAATAACCAATTCATATGGAAATAAAATCTACAGACCTCCAAGGATCAAGATTTTAAAAAAGTTCTTTAAAAAAATTACCCAACACACAGTATTAAACTAACTATTGAGGTAACTGTCGCTCTTGGGGAACAAAGGTAATCAGCAGACCAAGACAAAATATACACAATATAAAAATAAATAGCATTCCCCTTTCCAGTATTGACCAGGAAAGTTCACACAACTTTGCAGCAGCAGGAGAGAGAAGAGGATCCCTGACACTGTGCTCTACAGGATGGGGAGGGAGGTGGGGGCTTCTGGGCAGCAGGTGATGGAGAGATGCAGCCCCTGAGGCCCTGCTGGGGACAGAAGTGCTGGGATGAGCAGCTCCAGCAGGAGCTGGTAAGCTGAGCCCATCCAGTCCAACCTTTCCTAAACATGGGCAGCTGCTCAGCCCAGTTTCCAAATGAGCTGAGGACAAGCACACCCAGTCCTCGAGTGTTACATCCCAGCACCGAGCAAAACATGCCAGTGCCCAACCCCACTGCAGAGGTCACATTTCCCCCATGGAGGGACACAGGCAGAGGCATTTTCACAGCTTGGTGTGGGAGGTCTCTGCTGCAGCCTCAGCTCACCCTCCTGTCACCCTGGGACAGCTGCAAGCCGTTGACAAGGGCCAGGCTTTTGCCCCCATGGCCACTAGACCCCTCCCTGCCCAACAACAAAAAGCACAGCAACATAAGAACAGCCTCACCCAAAAAGAGAAAGGCCCCCGTTTTCTCCTTGTGCCCCCGACAGACAGATTACATTCTTTACAAACTTACAATAATACAAAAACAACCCCCGTGTTACCCAACTTCAGAAAAGTGAATGGACGTAGTGGCAGAGGCTCCCCCACTCCCTCCTCAGCAAGGCCAAGGGAAGCAGCAGTGGGTCACTCTCCTCCCCCAGAGGCATTAAATCAGTGGCCACCCACTCCTCTTCCATGTGCTCTGCTCTGTGGACGAGGCTCAACTTTGCCCAATTGCTCCCTTCCCTCTCTGCCCTCCCAAACACAGGAGCAGCAACCAGCTCTCTCATGGCTACCTAATCTCTGGGACAGCAGGAATATGGCATGGTAAGCTGCAGGGCCACAGAGAGCACCTTGCTTCCCACTGAAACTGTGAGGACCCTCCCCAGTGTGTTCCATAGCCATCTTAGCCCTAAAACAATACAGGAAGGTCAAAGTTGCACTGCTGCACGTTATTATTGCTCAGAAAAAGATCAGGCAGCAGGCAGCATTCACTGATCCACCAAGGAGGAGAGACAAGAGTTTTCACAGCTGTACACAGTCTATGCACAGGCATTTTAACCTAAAGCCTCCTGGAGGTAGACATGCCAGGATCACATGTGGGAGCCCTGCACTGGGACCAGGAGCACAGCCTTGCACTGGCAGATGGACAGACACTGCTGTGCCTGGGTGGCAAACCCAGGGGCACACAGGAGAGCACTCATGAGCCACTGAGGACACCTTAATTTCACGAGGAGAGTAAATGTGCCCTCCCCACCTGCTGTCTGTGTGTGTGCAGAGGAGGCAGCTGGCAAGGTCAACACTCTGCCCTTGTGCTCGTGTGGGCAGCGAGCTCTTCTCTCTGCTCTTGACAGCCACTGACTGCAGTGAAGCCAGCAGAGGCAGAGACTCAAGAGCTGGGAAGCAAGGAGAGGGGAAGTGTTGGCATACGATGCAAAAGGGGATCAGAGGACTTTCCAGACTAAGAGTTGAGGCCTGAGCTCCTGTAGCTGCCTGGCTGGCTTCAGAAAGGGAGACTGCTCCCCTGCCATGCCCCAGTGTTTGAGTCCACCAGGTGTCTGAGTCCCCAGTGGCTGTCTGATCTTTGTTCACAACAAGGGAATTGTGCTCACACAAAGTCAGTTCTGCTTTTATTTAGAAGATATTTCACTTACTGCCCTTCTGCTAAGTGAGCCAAGTGTTTCCAAAGAAAAGGGGCAAAGGACAGAGAGACTTAGACTAGAGTTGGTGAAAATCCCAATTAAGCCTCAGTCCTAATTAATCCTTTGTCCCCTCTTTCCCTGGTGGATGTAGCTGTCGCTCTCTCCTGGATGCACTGTTCACTTTGATATCCACATTTCAAAAAGAGGAAGACCTTTGCCAAAAGAAATCTAGGCCCCTGCTGCAAATGAAGGAAAAAAGCCCTCAGTCAATGCAAGACCAGCAGTGTTAGATCTACAAAATGCTCCGTGGTCTCTCAAATCCTGCATGTGAGCCAAAGTGAGACAGTGACCAAGAAGGGAAGGGCACAACACAGCTCACTGCAAAGGTACACTTGGATGTTACGATCTAATTTCAAATACATTAAACCTTGTCCTGAATTCCCCTGCCTAGGAGTGGACTGAGCCTTGCCCTGGTTGTCCCCAGGAGCTCCTCTGTTGGGAGACAGCTGGAAAGGGGTCCCTCCCCAGCTCTCTTCAGAGCAGGAGGTGGGCAGAGTGAAAACCAGAGCTCGCAGTTTGTTATGTGCTGGTTAAAAGCGTTCTCCTTCTGCAGGGGCAGCAGGGGTCCTGCCCAGCCCCAGTGTGCTCACCCCCCCTCTGTATGCTAAACAGATACAGGTGGGGAGAGGCTGCCAGGACAACTTTTGAGATGTTTTCTCCCTTATATTAAGCACAGGCTGCTATCTCAATTGTGGCCTTGCAGGAAGGAACTGGCACTCACTGCTCTGCAACCACTGGCACTTGCCTTAAAGAGAAACAGGAATTCTGCAAGAGCAAACTCCTCTACTCCTTCACAATAAAAACTTTTAAAGGGGTTGCTCTGATTAAGGGCAAACCCAGTTGCATGGTTGCTCTGCAGCAAGGGGAACCAGAACCAACTACACCACCACAGATTCCACTGTTGGTCTTCTCCAAGCAGCCCTCTGGGGTGACACTTCCCTGTCACTCATTTCAGCACCTTCTCTGAAATTCCAGAGAGTGTGCAGCAACACAGCCTTCTCAGAAAAGGAAAGCAGAATGAAGCCATCGAGAACAAAGAAACAACCCTGGCTGAACAGAGAGATGAACAAAAGCCTGACAGGGATCAGTGGAGAAAATGAAGAAAGGTTGTTTTCTAATTATACTTTCATTTCAAATGGAGAAGTGTTGGGGTGAGAACCTGCAGGGGAGCTGCCTCAGTGAGCAGAATGAAAGACAGCCTCTGTGACTTGCTTTCAGATAAGACATCATGAAGCTGATAGCTCTCCAAGACCCTGAGAAACCACACTTACAAAAATATACACAGGCGATTTGCTTTGGAAAGTCTGCATGGGAAAGGCATTTGGCAGACAAGAAAGAATCAGAAGCTTCCAAGAGAACTGTCTCTGTGTACTTTAAAGTCACAAATCAAACCAGTTGGACCTTGAAGCTTCAAATTTACTTTCCTCCTTTGTCCTCCTCGTTGCAGGCTGGTGCCTTGGATTGCTACTGAGTGGTTTGGTGGGTCACACCGTGGAATTTATGGACTGCAATTTTCTTCTAAACACAGCTAAAAGTCACTGTGAAGCCTCAGTAACTGCCCTTTCCAATTGAGTTGCCAGGGCCTAAGATGCCCAAAGACTCAGAGTCTCAGGGGGAGTTTATACAATGGCCTTTGCAAAGGTACCTTGACATCCTGGGAACACCACACGCCACTTTGAAAGGTGGAAGTGGTGGGGAGAGCAAGAGGCTAAAAAGGCAGAGTAGCATACAAAGCTCTTCTGAGAATATTGGAAATTTTTGTCATGCTTGAGCATGGTCAACATCATAATTGTTCTACGTATTGTATAATTTCGCTTATCATGAAATCCATAATTATAGCAAAACATATCCTCTGCATGGGAGAAGTAATAGCTACAGGAAATTTTGCAAAGTCACTGGTTCAGGATGCTTTCTGAAAAAGGACCACCTGGTAATATACTGTACTACAGCAATGCTGGGGGATGCACTAGAGTTTCTGTGTCAAAAATTTAAGAGAGTGGCACAAGTATGGCACTCAAAAAGCCATGTTATTTTAAAATGCAGCTGCACTTCTCCTGCACTGCAAGCCAACTGCATGGCACAAAACACTACTCTGTGCATAAAGAGCTTTGATGTTACTCTTCTAAATCCCTCAAACACCTCTTCCACAATATCTACAAAGCAGCATGGGTTGGGAAAACAAAATTCACATTATCTGCTCCTCCTTACATTTCTATGGGTAGTCCAGCCCAGCAATCCTCTCCCAGGGCTGTGCCCTCTGAGAGGAGTCAGTTTTCGGTGATTTGCTCAGATTGTACCTAGCAAGATGAAGCTCTGATTTTGAGGCATCCCTAGATATTGTAANTGCAGGGCTGGCTCTGGGCACAAGCTCTGCAAGACATCTCTCGCCACTCTACTGATACAGCAAATTGTAATCCAGTGTCCCTCTTGGGAAAGGAAATGAAAGCAAACTCTCAAATCTCTCTTGTGAGCCACACAGTGAAGTTTCCCTCACTGAATCCCACATCGGGAAGCTTGAGTTTCCAGCTGAGCCAGCAGCCAGGCATCCCCCCTTGCCTCCTCACCAAACCTGAGAGGCAAAGCTGTGTCCTTGTGCCCCCTGCCCCTCGGAAAGGCTCCCCCTTCTCTGTCCAGCCCTCTCCCCAGGCCAGACGAGGGTTTGATGGATTGCAATCCTCCTCTGCCATGGTCAAAACAAAGGTCATGGCCCGAGGAAATTGCTAACAACTTTTGCCCACCGGCCCCGGAAGAACGGGAGCACAAGGGGATGAACTTTTTATGATCCCTCCACCCTGGCAGTCTCTTTGGGAAAGGAATTTTAAAAAGTGGCCAGGGAACATGAGGCTTCCGGGAGCTGACAGGAGAGGAGGGGGCAGCCCTGAAATGCTGCCCCAGACCCACAGCAAGCCCCTGCCACTGCCTCTTCCCACCTCCTCCCTCTCCTCCAACAAAACCTCTCTGTCTCTTTGCTGCTGGGCATTTGGGAGCTCCTGTTATGGTCCAGAACAATTTTATTTTAGTACTTGGGAGACCCTAATACTCGGGGACAAGGGGTTCAGGTACATTCTCACCAGGCAGGGCTGTGAACTGCCCCACCAGGCCAATGGCTTGGCTGTGCCCTCCTGTGCCTCTCCACCAAGCCAAACTGCAGCTTCGAGGGCTGGAGGAGACATACCAGGGTCCCACCTCTCAAGAGATCCCTGTCTGCTTGAAGAAGTTGTATTTTACATCTCAATGTGGGAAAAAAAATTAAAATGTTGACGTTATGAGTGCATTTATTTTTCCTAATACCTGTAACTGCACATTTCTGCGATTAGAAATTATTTGTTCAAGTCTAAAACTGAGTCTTCCTGAGCTATCCCAAATGCCCCTGTCCTGCCTTTCTTTGTGAGGTAGTCCCTCCCATGGTGACAAATGGGAAAATTCAAGATGGGAACTTTACCTGAAAGATGCTTTATTTTTTAGAGAAATACACAAAACC
>VZRX01009609.1:41505-86375 GCA_013398075.1 Notiomystis cincta | reverse complement strand
AGTAACCACACTGGATGAGCAGCTGGACTGTTTTGGAGGTTCCATGGAAAACCTGTACACTCTCTACAAGGAGACTCAGCCCTATCAAAGCCTTATCAAAGCCAGTCTCTCACACCTCAGCCACTCACCCCTGCACTTAAGGCTGGAATACACTCACTTGCCACCCAAATACCGGGGAGCAAGCAAGATGACTGGAGGGGGCAGTGGTTTGCTTCAAGAAGAGGAATGGACCACAAGAGTATGGAAGCAGGAAGACAACAGGGAATGTGCTGGATTTCCTTCAAAATACTCAATGCCTCCCCACTATCTGCAGCACAAGAATCACTCTAAAAATTTTGTTTGCTCTCTAGCTAAAAGGGCAAGGGATAGCCTAGATCTCAGGGGAACAGCAGATACATCACGCCACAAGCCATCACTGGTTCAAATGCAAAAGGCATGGAAAAGGGTGAGGAGCAGCCCAGAAGGGAGGCAGAACAGGTGGCATTCAGAGAAGAAACACTGGGCTAAAGATAGGTCACTGCTGCAGTCCAGGGTGGCCTTTGTTTGATTTAGTTTACCGCTTTTATAAATACTCAAGGCACGAAATGCAGTAGTACACAGATGGCATGAAGTTACCAGACATCTGTAAAGAATTGAGACAAAAGAAGACCAGTTTGTATAGCTTCATAAACTAAGGGGTAAGAGAAGAGATGTTACAGCTTTCCATGCACACTGGGTAACTCTCCAAGGACAGCAGAGAACTGGGAGAAGCAGTTTGTGCAAGCCTACACTAGGACATGCCAGCCATGGGAAACATCAGGAGATTGCCTTCACCTAGTGTGGCAAGGACTTAAATTGTACCAGTTTAAAACAAAAGAGCTGAAAAGTTTCACTGGAGGAACAATAACTCTGACCCTTTATCTCTGGGAAAAGATTCTTGACATGCACTAACGATTTCACAGTAGGAAGTTTGTTCCATTCCCCTTTACCTCCCTCTCTCCCTCCCTCAGCCTGGTGGGCAAAGGACAGCAGGAACTGCTCCTTACCATCTGTCCAGGATGTGGCACAGGGCTGGGCATGCCGCCGTACTGCAGGGAGCGGGGGAAGCCTCGCCCATTGGAAGGGCCCACTTCTCGAGTAGTCTGCATTGGGTTGCCACTTGGGTCATCTACAGAGGACGAGGAGAAGGAGGAGGAAGAGGAGGAAGAAGCAGGAGCCCTGGAAGTAGCTCGATATGGTGGAGGTTTTCCTCCATTTTCCAGGCGTTGCTGTCTCTTGCCAGGCCCATCTGGGTCTCGTGACCGAGTCCAGACACTGCCCGTGCCAGAGCGGCCAGTCCGCCGGCTCCTCTTCTCTCGTCTCCCATCCTCTCTGATCCAAAACTCCTCATCCGTGTCTCCATCTTCCCCAGGGAAGTGCTTCATCATTGCTCGGTGGAAACACCTCTCCAAGTTGTAAGCCATCTTTGTATATTCTGCAGTCAAAAAGCCCCAAGAACGTCAGAGCCTCGTAGAGAGAAACAATTATGCAACATCAGATAAATCATCTCCCCACTGCCAAGTTTCTCTGAGGAAGACTTTTTTTTTTAACTAGTTGGCTTTGGTTCCTAAACTCCTTAAGCAACACAGCATCAGTTTCTGTTCAGTAACCCCACCAGAGGACAGGCACACAGGCATGACAAAGTACCACTGGCAGCAGGGCCTGCAGAGTCAGCATTAACTCAGTGTTCCAGCCTAGTGCCAAGAATTGCATTAGGAGGAGCACCACCTTTGCTTGCAGAGATGTGTGATCTGCACAGTTAGCCAGCAAGAGTGCTGAGAGAAGAAATGTGAACTTCCAGCAATCCTATTTGATTACATTCAGAGGCTTTTCTTGGACTCGTTCAAATCTCTGCTGTGGGCCACAAGACAGAGGAAAATCAGCAAACACATTTATCCATGCAGTTTCCAAAGCACTTGCTGACCCTGACATGAAAGCTATTGCCAACACCAGTGTCCCCACTGCATCATTTTCACTGGACAGTTCTGCTGAGATGAGCTTTTACTTTTTATTGAGTGAATGGGAAGGAAAGAACACGTGAGAGGTGTTGGTGACAAGGCCTTGAAGCAAGTGACTTTCCAGTTGTTTCCACTAACGTAAACCTGAAGTTCTTTGGGGAGCAGAGCTCTCCCAGTGGCAGTGCAGGTATGCTTTTACTTGCAGCCAACAGCAACGAGCTGATTTGTTCTTTATGTTGTTCTCCCTTTCTCACCAGGTGTTGCTGGTGAGACAGTCTGCAGTGATGACCCACCATAAGGGAACCGATTTCTTATCTAAGCAACATATAGAATTTTAATTGGCATGGCAATTAAACCCAGGATTTCCCATTTGCACTCATGTTGCTCCTTCGACAGCCAAGGAACCTAAAATCTACATTTTCCATCCAAAGGATAGGCCTGGTTCACTGCTCACTTTCCTGTGGTACTCAACAAACACTGGGAGTTAACCAGACACCAGTGCTTTTCACAGTCTGTTACCATGAGAAGTTACCATGAGAAAAAGGGGCACACATATGCACATGAAGGAATGAGCTCAGAAAGAAACAGACTCTCTTCTCTTTGTATGTTCTGCCTTCACCATCTACCAACATGGCAGCCCCTAGTATCCATGCCCCAATTTGGCATGACCAAACTCTGCTAAAAGCCTCACTAAAACCCAATGTAGGTCTCAGTAGCTACTACCCTTTCAACTGGTCTCCCAACAATATTCTGAAACAGAAGCAGCACAAATCAAGTTCTGGTGAGGAGGAAGAGGGCACGGCTTGCTTTGGTTGAGCACAGCAAATAGACACATTTAGCATATCACTGCTCTTACCACTGCCTTCACCGTTGTATTTAAGACAGTTTCTGAACATTGTCTTCATATCACCCACAAATTCTTCCTTGGTGCAGTACTGACCTCCATTCAACTTCTTCTCCATGCTAGAGATATCCATGGGGGCCTGGAATACAACCAAACTTCCCTTCAGTTACAGCAAGCATAGAGAGGCTTACAAAGTTAGAGCTCAGAGAAGGCACGGGCAGCAGAGGATGCTCTGCAGGGAGGCAGCCATCCATATTTGGTTTTCTTGACTTGTAAGGCTAGAAGGGACTGCCAGAATCATGGAATCATTGACTGTGAGAGCAATACAGCCCACAAGACTTCAAAACACTTCCAAAAAACTGCATCCTACTCAACAAAGTGCATCAGTCAAGACTGCTGGGGCACTTTCCATACCTTAATGATCTGGTAGTAGTTGGGAGCATACGATTCATCAACGGGCTCCAAGAAGGGCCAAGAGTCCTTGTGAGCCTTCACCACATCTAGAACTGGCAGTAGCAAGAGAAAGGTGAATGGTTACACACACACACACACACACAGAAGTATTTCACTTTGAGAAAGTCACACAAAGGGGGAAACCTGAGGTGGGACTAACCTTTGTACATGGCTGTGAACTCATCGTCCAGTTCAAAGCTGTAATGGGAAGCATCACAGTGAATATGCAGACTAAGGACAGACAAGACATGCTCTGTACTTCATCTTCTCTTGCATCCATGCAGTGCCATAATGCTGGCCAACAGGCCTCATCACAAACACTCCTCTCATATGGACCAAACCCAGATGTTTCTCAGCTTACTCCTCTCACTGTTCTCCAGCCTCACTTCTCCCTCTGCATTCCTGTGAATGATCACACTCCTCTCCTTGCCACAGTTACTGCTTCAATACACTTGTGTGCTGCAATGCCCCATTATATACTCACATATCCTTGGTCCTTCGCTCTTCCCTGGTAGGGGAACTGGGATCCAAGTGGGAAAGCTCAGGGGGGAGTTCCTTCCCCTGCGCCAGCAGCCAGGCCCGCTCTTCACGAAGTTTCCTCCTCCTGGCCCGTTCTGCAGTGGGAAGAGATGAAAAACCATTCAGCACTCCTTGCCCACATCTTGCAGGGAAACAGAAGGTGCTCCTGCAGCTCTCAAGAACTCTGGTGAGATGGTCTTGTTCTTTCAGTGAAAACAGCAACAGCACAGGAGCCGGTGAGGTGAGAATACAGTGCACCATCAACACGCCTCAGCATCTCCCCTTGGTTACAATCACCGATTTTGAGGCACCATTGTGACACAAATGCTCCTTTAGGCAGCTTCCAGAAGCAGTGTGGTACAAAGAGGGAAGTTCAACGCCCAGCCCTAGGCACAAATCAGCCCTGTGGCAACAGCTGGCTTGTCTTTATCTTCCTTTAGGGGCTTCACCTCAGGCAGGTGAACTGGAGGCAGCTGGCTTTGCCCTGAATGGGATGAAGAGCAGTGCCAAGGGAAGTTCCACCAGCTGAGTGGCAATGAGTAACTGGGGTCATTATTATCCTCCATGGTTGGCTTTGGGAAGGTTGCTCAGGTAGGCCTTCATGGCCAGCAGCCAGAGAGAGCAAGTTGCCACACACGAGGGCCACTGGGACAGCTTTCGTTTAAAGAGGTGAGGCACAGGAAGGAGCAATGCTGGTAATATAACCTGTGGTTTGCAACCAGACAGCTGGCTAACAGACTGCTTCATAATAGAAAGTTTATGGGCTCTTATGAACCTCATTTCCTTTTTCTTATAGGAAATCTGAATTCATTTGACTTGCAAAACACCTGTGGTTGGACCAACCTTCTGTAGGAGCAGAATTCTGTGAAAGCAACGTTCAGGGAGAGACGTCACAGGAACAGGCCACAGCAGGGAACACCCAGAGTGAAAGAAAGATGAGGGAGGCTTGGCTAACACCCTCTAGCAGAGGCTCTGCCTTTGGAAAATGCCAACTACTCAAGAAGTACCAGCTCTGGCAGAAAAATGTTTATTTAATGTCCTACTCTGTCAGTCAAAAATAAATCTGGGTTGGGAGTTGAGAGCACAAGAGAAGTAGGAATAGCTACAAGGTGAGTGTTTGCAGGGACATCCATTGCCAGGTATGTCAAAGACTGGTAACAGAAAGCCTGAATTTCCTGTTAGAAGACTGAGGGTAGGCACAGAAGCTGGGAGTACAGGACTTGCATGTAAGGTGTCCTACAGAATCCAACAGCACCTATTATAACATTGCATGACCAGAAATCCCACACCCAATTGCAGGTAACAGAGAATATCTGAGTCTGTCCAAGCACTGTTCAAAATTCATGCTTCTTTCATAAAATGAGCGATCCTTTGATGGCATTGCAATGGATACCTGAGGGAGAAAGCTGAGGAGAACATGAAGTGATTATGTGGGCAGCAAATGGAAAATCTCGTGACAACAGCAGCCAAGAAGCAAAGACTGTGCAGATTTTAGAAATCCACCAACATCTGCCAAGGATCTGACCTGGTAAACTGACAGGAATCAAGGAGAGCTACCCTGGTACCAGACTGGATCTCAGCTAGGATTAATAGCAGGAACCTCTACCACAGCTAGTGATTAACACAGCATGTTCAAGATCACTGGCAGAGCTCATTACTGTTGGCCTGGGTCAAGTCCTACCCAGCAGCTTTCAAAATCTAAATAATGCCCTAAAAAGTGCCTCAACCAGCTAGAAAGGCATATATGTGAGAGATTATTTTGAAGCAGCATCTGGAAAGAGAACTGGGAAACTCTAACCTGCTGTTGTGGTTGAAATCTAGAAAGCTGCCTTAACTTATAAATTCAGGAGAGTACAGAGGGCCCAGCAGGAAACTTGCTACCTGGAAGGTGTGCTGGAGTTGAGGGAAGTGTAATCTCAGGCTGGGAACAGGAATGTGATGTAAAAACAGGAATAGCATCCAAAACCAAGGAGAAGGTGAGATTCATCAGAGGGAAGATATTTCACCCTGTATTTCACATCCTCCCTCTACAGAAGACCAAAATAAAATTAATATTATATTCCAAACAGACTGAAAATTAGAAGAAAATCTTTGTTACCCTAAAATTTCTGTTGATAGATGTCCAGTTTTAACAAGTCTGATCCAAGTAAAACAAATGACATCGTTTTCAAATCACTTCCTCTCCATCATAAGAACTCAAATGCTAGTGGTGGGTGTGCTTGGCACTAAGAAAAGATCATTAAGAAGCCAGTTTTACCTGGATAGCTGCTGGTTCTAGGGACAAAACTATACTGTAGTGAGTTAACTGAACAAGTCAACATAACCTTTGCAAACAGCTTTTGCACCAGCTTAAAAGGAGACTTCTGACTAAGCTTAAATGGACTAGGGAAGAGTTTAAACTAAGTGAAAGAAACTGCACAAAACAAAATAAAAGCACCTCTGCCAATAAAAGCATGAATGTAGGCTAACTTGGCTTAAAAGAGGCTACTGCTCAACCTCATGCCAATTTCTTTGCATGGCTCTGGTGCCTTTGAATGAGATGATGTAATGATTGCATTTACCCAGGAAAGGAAGTGGCTTAAACTAAAACAAAACCATTTGACAGGAACATTTACCTTTGCAGTTCTTGTGGAACTTCAAGACTAATTCTGTCTACAGAGATGGAGCATTAAACCACAAGAATATGCAATTTGCCAAGGGAAACAGATATCTGTGGCAGAAATGGAAGCTGAGTGAGTCTCAATTTAAAGCACTTGATTAGCAAGGACTAGCAACCAGGAATAAATACGTGAAGGCCAAGGAAGTAATTGGATTTTCTAAAGGTTAGAAAGGTAAGCAGGTAAAAGAAGCTATTCTTAGATAACATCTGGCCTCCTACCAAACATCTGGTAGCAAACTGTTTCATTTTGGAAAGTTTACAAGGTTTGCATGAACTTAATCTTTTTTTTTCCCTTTTCTGATTCTTTATCTGCTTTGAGACTCGTGATATTGATACTGCCACACACTGCCACAGTTTTCTGAGGATGTTCAGCCTTTCCCCAGAACAACAGCAGGCAAGCCAGTCACTGTGGCTAAAGCAGCAGCTAAAGGAATCCCCAAAAAGGGAGGCCAATGGAGAGAAGGTGGTCAGGAACAGCTTAAATCAGCATTTAATTAATAACCACAAAAATTTCAGAACACCACCTGAAATTGCCACCTCTGGTGGTCTATATAGATGAAGGTGGTCCCTTCATCTTTAATTCTCTGATTGATAAAGCCAGTAGCAATCTAAAAATACTGCTCTTGCTACTCTCATGTTATCTCATTCTCTTTCTCCTCAAGGAGAACCAAATCTTTCAGCATGCATTGGGCCAAGAGAACCAAATGCTATTCAGTGAGAGCAAAACCAGCTAATCCTGCATAGAGGGAAATCATGAGGAGGCAAGTGGGGAGACAAAACTGAGAAATAACATGAATAGCAGGAGAAAAAAAATGGACAGCTGGGGGAAGGAAGAAAATGAGCACAATTTGAAGAAGACAACAGTCAAAAGGTGCCCTAGAGAACAGCCACCAACACAAGAGGACAGACAAAGGAAAAGAAGCTACAGACAAACCAATTTAAGAGAGGTAAGTGCAAGAAAAGATTCTCATTAGCAAGTCTGGCAGGGGAGGAATGCAAATGGCAGACTTTAATTCAAGATCTCAGTCTTTGGCTTTGAAAGCTTCCACTCCTGCTCCACACCAGCCACACGTTACCTTCCACTGCTTTGACCTTCTCCTCCATCTCCCTCTTCCTCTCTTCCTTTAGCAGCTGTTCCTGCTCCCTCTTCTGCACTGCTATGAGGATCTGGCGCTCCTCCTCTTCCTCCCTGCGCCTCTGCTTCTCCATGGAACTCAGCACGTTGGGGTTTACCTGTAACAAAATGACACACCAAAAACTGTAACACGCTTCTCGAAAGCCAGGCAGAGGCAGGTTTACTTTGAGGAAGTATTAAAGAACACCTATGATGAATGACTGTGAGTTAAAAAAAAAGGGGGGAGAAAAAGGATTTGTATGTATGATTTCCTAGATGAAAAGCAACATGGAAAGGGAAGTTATTTGTCAAGCAATGAAATCCTATTGATACAAGGACAATGGAAGGAGAAGCGATGGGTTAGACAAGCTGCCATTCTGTCAGGGATGCACATTTCTCTTCCCTTCTGGGCAAAGGATCCAGGCTGTTGACACCCTTACACAACACCTCTACCTCTTCCAGCTAGCAGAGCTCTGAGTGCAAGTGTGAGAAGAAAGGACTACTTTGCCAAACCTGTCTCTGCTGTAAAACAGAGAAAAGCGTCTGGTACAGCCCTGCATCAAGGTATCATTAGGAATGCTTTCCTTTCCTGTTCAAAATTTCTGTGTGCTAATCTCCCCTGAACTGGCTCTCGTTTGTTTGTTTGGACAGTTTTCCTGCTGGGTCCCAAACCCAGCTCTCTCATTCAAGGACACCTGGCTCTTTATTGCCCCACTTTCTCACCTCCCCACTGCCAGCAAGCTGCAAGGCTGTGTTTGATCCTACTTAAGACTGCAGGCTTCCCAGACAGGGTACTGCCTGCTCCTATTTCTCCAAGAAAGTATGAGGTAGGTATATGGAAGTGTGGAATTATCTTTATCACCCTAATTTAATTATAAGACAAATGTATATTTGGTGCATAGTCATCCACCAGCCACTCCTAGCCCTGTGACCAAGATATGTGTGCCTTATCAGCAGGGAACATCAACCAGAAAAGAACAACGTACATACAGTTTGCTCCAGCTTAATTTCCAGGGTATAACCAGCAACCACCACTTAGGCAGAAGGCATTTCCTGAGGATTAGCAATCAGCTGGGGTCCCTTGGCTGCTGCTCAGACCATCAACTTCTCCAGACCCATTATTAATCCCCAGGAAAAAAAAAAAAAAATCTGGCACCACAATTACTATTTTGTCCTTGTTTCGTTGCCCAGGAATGGAACCTGGAGGTTTTTTGATGAATGCCTAGAAATGCTGTCTGGTTTCACTGTACACTCGTTCCCCCTCTGCCTCCCCTTCCCCTACACAGTCCTGTGCTGCCCTACAAACTCCCACTCCAGTCCTCTGTAGAAGAGCACCATGCATCATATCCCTGACTCCAGAGGCAAAAATACATTAAGAGAATTATGCTCCAACCACCAACAGTCACAGAGAAGTGTCCAAGAGAGGGTAATGGGACTCTTGACAAAATTAGGAGCATATCCTGCATTTAGGGACAGATGGGGCAATAAAAACCACCTATTCTGTGCTAATCCTTTAAGGTGAAACCCAGAGCTTCCTCTCACCACGAGGGAACCTGTCTATCTTCTTTTCCATTTTATATCTTTGTCAAAATGTTATCACTTTATTTTTCTATCTCTTTCCTAGGGAAATCATTCTGTGAGTTCAGGTGCCTTAAGATTAGCCAGCTTCTCCTCCCTATCAGTCTAAAGTTTGCTTCTCAATCCCTCATTCCACCCAATTATTCCTAGTTATGTTCTTCTGGGTGAACAAAAATTCTCTTCAGTCACATTCCAGCCTTTACCTTATGGTTTTCCTCAGATACTTACACAACACTCCCACATTTCTACAGTTAGATTAAATGTTTTCTTATAAAGCAATCCTCTCAGCCCCCTGGAATGATTATTCCAGTTGCCTCTCAGACCTTTCCTCCCTGATCAATATCCAAACACCAGGATGCCCAGAACTGTACTGTTAAAAGGACAACAGGTCAAGAACCTAGAGAACTGGGTTCCACATTTCTACTTTTGATTCTTTTTATATCTCTTTCTCAAAACCTCTACCATTTAATTTGCTACTCATGATCTGCAAACAACTTCCTTTCAGGTCTGATCTTGACCACTTTCAGTTTTCCTCTAACCTTCTTGATACATCTTTAAATTGCAACAAGAACCCAAAGATTCAGGTTCTGCAGTAAGAGAAAGAGGTGAGCAGGAACTAGCCACCCAACTTTGTATGCCAAGATATTTTAATGAGGATGTGACCATCAGCCTTTACATTCTCCAATCAGTAGATGCAAGCCAGCCTGGCACAACATGCTGATTTCTTTGATTGTTGGTACACATGTGAGACCTTCCCTTTCCCTGGATTAATACAACTTCCACCATTCATGTCCTAAGGAGACAGGAGCACAACATCCAAGCTGCAATGCTCACACCAGGACTTCTCCAAGCCTGCAGGACACATTCAGCACCCAACTGCTTCAGTGGCATGACAAAGGATCCACAGCATGCTCCAGATCAACCCACCACAAACATGGCATCAACAAAGCAAGGTGACACTTTTAAACAAAGGAGAGGGTGTCATCCTACCAGGTCTAGAAAGCAAAGCAAAGGGAAAAGCAGAAACCACAGACTCAGTGTAGTGAGCCTCAAGGACTGCAGCAGACACCCACAAAGGCACTTGCTCCCTGCAGCACTTGCAGGGCAGCAATAGAACTGCATGGGCTCTTTGAGGCACTTCAGACACAGAAACAACCTGATTTTCAGAGGGACTTTCTGCCTGTGTGTCCCACCTAAGTCCATCGGGATCGAGAGTGCTCAACTCAGGGTTAAAAAACCCCACAAACACAAACCAATAAACTCCTGCTCGATTAGTGGAAGCAGACGCCTATTGGAACAACAAAAGCAAGAACCAAACACAAGTTAAACTTCCTTCCTGAGCACAGAGGTGGCAAAAGGACGTTTCTCCAGCTTCCTCCCCACTCGGAGGATAAAAACCACTGCGACCAAGGCATCACCGCCTCCTTCCCTCCGGCAGAGAGCACTCCAGGACACAACATCACTGCCGTCCCCCAGCCCTGGAAAGGACTCTGAAAGGGCCAAACTTCTGCCTTTAGCTTTGCTCTCCACACAGTAGGTATCAGACTTCAGGGGCAGAAGGGCAGAAGGTGCGGGTACCCTGAGTGCCCTGGCCCCTCATGTCTGCCAAACCTTCCCCGCTCAGGTTTCCGCAGCGCTCTCCTAATGAGGGTGCTGCTCAGGCAGCTCTTAATGAGGAGCTAATCTGAACCACCTGTTGAGAAATCCCCCACAGGATCAGGAGCCCACGGAGCAGTTACATCTCCAACTCAAGCAGCAGCCAGGAGAAAGGGGTCACCTGCACCCCGGGCTGAGGTTTTCTTCCCCGGGCTCGCCTGCTGCCCACCCTTGCTTGAGGGACAAGCCATCAGACATGCTGGCACCTTCCCAGGCTCCCCCATGGCAGGGAAGACTGCCACATCCTGCTGGGGAGCGGCGTGAGCATCACGGCTCCGGCGCTGGCTGGCTCCCGTGTCCCGGCGCAGCGGGTGCCAGGAGGGCCCCTGCTTACTGGAAACGTTTCACTGGCCCACAGGCGGCAATTAACAGCCCTCTGCTGCCGCAGACCTGGAGCACCTGCGGTACTGATTAGCATCATTCAGGCTCCATGTGTTTCCCACTCCCCTCCTCCTCTGGGATTTCTGCTGCCTGTGAACAAACACGTGTCCCTGTGCTTCCTGCACGGTGGGCTTTGCAGAGAGCAATTCTGGCCCCAAACTGACCATCACCGGGGTCTTATTTTCCTCTCGGCAGGCTTTTATCTGCAGCATGATGAGAGGTTCTTCCTTCCTTTTATTTATCTGTTCTAAGTAATTACATTTATTGCAGGGGCAACTGTACTTTCTCCTTTGTTTTGGGGGAACCCCTGACTCCGGCTCACGCGGCATATTCCCTGCAGTTTAATTTCCACGTTTTGACAAAGCACAGGGTAACTATGTTTCCATTACATCTACGGTGAGAGATTATGCCACAACCTGATAGAAGGGAGACAATTTTTTCCTCTGAAGCTAATCCTGTGTTGTCTGACCGATTGCTTTGGGCAGCAGTTGCCAGTTCAAAGACCCCCCATCTCCAGGGCCCCGTGTCCCCGGCTGTGCCGGCGTGACTGTTAGGGGCTGTGTGGTGAACTGGATCGGAAAACCGATCTATGTTAAAAATAACCCCGACCAAAGAAAAAGGTTATATTTAACTCCAGTCATTTTCCTGGGTCTGGTTCACTGCACAGACCCTCGAGCAGCAGCAGTGCTGCTACCCTGATGGGGTGGAGAGGAGATGAGGGTGAGGAGGCATGGAAAGCACCGTTTGAGCCCACAAGGCTGCGGTTTGATAAGCATTTCTTTAAGCAGCCTAAATTGTAACTTCCATTTCCAGCTGACCCCCTCCTAGCTCAGCTCCATACTACATCAGTCATTCTCTCCCTCGGCGCTATCTACACCCTCATGTGTTTGCAGCCTCACGTTTTCCCCTTGGCTGAATTTCTGTCATTTCCCTTTGTAAGCCGGTTCTTCTAGCCCTCTCATCCTTCTTCAACTTTTCTTTGAACTGCCTCGAATGTGCCAGCACTTTCATTGAAGTGGAATTCCCCAGACTGAGCGCAGATTTCCATATGCAGCTGCAGCTCGGTCTGAGGCGAGGCCGGTTACCTCTGCGATCCAGAGGGCAGCACCTCCCTGCTCGCCATAGAAACCCCGGGTGTCAGCCTGCCTTTGACGGGCATTACCACCCATCTCTCTTTCAGCACAAGCACTTTCAAGCGACTCCTTCCCACTGAATAGCGATGCTGCGGTTTGTGTCTCTTCCCCCAGGAGGCATCTGCTCTCGCCTCCCTCCGTCGTCGTCCTCCCCCTCGCACCCCCCCTCACCTCCTGCTTGATTGGTTTGATGGGCTGATGGTCAGACATCCACCTGGGAGAAAACTCTGTCCGCTGCAGACGCTTCTCCTGAAACAGGGTTGAGAATTGAGGAAAGGAAAAAGAGAGTGGAGGAAATTAGGGCACATCGGTGACACTGGCAGGAGCAACTCTGAGGGCTAGAAGTGACCATGAAATCCGTATTAGCTTTACAAGGGTAGCAAACAAGCAAACTGAACTCAATCCAAGAACATCACGCTGACTGCCTCTTTTACAAAGCCATCGAGCCAAAGGAAGGACTCCTTTCCAGATCTGCCCCACCTGAAAACATCCAGCTGACGGACAACACCCTTCAGAGTTTTGGGGCTCTGACATACCAGCTCAGAGCAGACTTAGCTAGGAGAGCTAAGCAGCCAGTGCCCCTTCAGCAGAGCCAGCAGAGAAAGGCAGTAAAAGTGGAATCACGGGCAGTTTGCATAGAAAAGCCAGGCTGTAAATCGCAGCAGTTCAAAAGCACGGAGATCCCCTGCTAGCAGGAAAGGGACACAGAACATGGCTGAAGACAGTAACCCCTTCAGCCATCCTACCTACACTGCCTTGCCATCACCAACCAGATCCTGGAGCGTGGGCTCCAGCCCTGCCACAGCGTGGGGGAGAGTCTTCCCCCCATTCACAAGCTCGACAGCTCCCACGTCCATGACACTCGCAGGCCGAAGGTGGAGGGGCAGAACGGGGTGACAGGCTGCTTGGATTTAACTCTCCTTCACTCAGCAAGTGTCCACGCTCTTGGAAGCAGCCAAAGAGAGGTAAACAGGATGTCATGTCTCCTCACCTTCTGTGCAATCATGTTGCAGATCTCCGGCAGGAAGTCTTCACTCAAGAGTTTGTAGAGCTGCCTCTCTCTAAGGGAAGTCCTCTCTCTGAAGCTCTCTGTGACCTGCCTCCACTCCTCTTCCGTCTGGCACAGCAACCACCATGTCCCACGGCCAGGCCCTTGGGACCCTTCAAAAACATGAAAGGATGTTATCTCCACAGCAGTTATGACTAACAGCTCTTCTCGACCCCTTCTCTTCTCTCCTCAGGGCTCAGGAAGAGCAAATGGCCCTGGCAGTGGCCACTGTTATGGAAAACATTCCCTCTGCTATAGACCCAAAGCTCTCTCCATGCACCAGAAGCACTGCTACCTCCCCTAGTGACAGCTGAGAATGATGCCAAGACAGGGAGGAAGCACACAGGTGAAGAAATAATGGTGGCACATGGCAACACACAGGTAGTGTGACATCCCTGTAGCAAGCCCACATTCCAGTTATGACAGACTGGAGAAAGCAATTTAATTTGTTTCTTGTAATGGTGGCTGTCAGCCAGAGCAGGACACAGGGAAATGCAAATGTCTGATTTAGTCTGGCAGCAGAATAAAGCTATCAAAGAATAATGTCATTTGAAATAAGCCTTTTCTTTTTTTTAAAAGCACTGCAAACCATTTCTGCAGTGAAAAAAATCCTCCTGTTCCCCAGAAATGAAACATTTTGTTTGCAGGCACTTGAAAGAGCAGAAGAGGAAGGGAAGGACAGGGTTCATCAGGCTGCCAGATGAGGGGGAAGTTCCAAAAGTTCACATCCCATCCCTGCTCGATCCAGAGTGGGATTGAAGCGGCTCACCCACCGCTCTGAAGCACATCCCAACCACCGAGACACTCAAAGAGCTGTTCCACCTTGTGTGAAACATTTGAATATTAATTGCGAAGGAAGGGCTCTCTTGCACTGTGGTTGGAACACCCACCTGGAGAGGGGGAATGTGGTTCCTGCTCCACAAATGTTTACACAGAGCAGGGAAGCCTCATGGGTTGCTACTTGTACGCTTTTGTCCCAGGGTGCTCTCTAAGCAAAAAAAGGTTGTGGCCTTTCTTTTCTTTTTTTGGAGTGGGAAAAGTTTTGGATCAAACACCTTCAGGCTGAGGGGTTCTCAGCTCCCTCTAGACTTTTCTAGGGCTGACCACTGGCTCCCAGAAAGAAAGCACCACTGGCCGTGCAGTGCACCTTCTCACCACATTTTCAAGCAAAGCAACAATGAAAAACACAAAGAAGTAAAAAACCTGAACCTGACTGTGGGCCCTTTGTAGATCTGAGCTGCGAGTGGCTCTGACATGCAAGCTGTCAGGTTGTCCGAGGAAGACTGGAAAGCTGCAGGCTCCCTCCAGCACCTGCCATCTGTCAGGTGCCTGGGTGCAGTGGCTAGCCCCAGGTCACAGGCCAGCCTGGAGCTCAGCCCTCCCTCTGCTGCAGCTCAAGGGACTGCCCTGGGGACTGGTAACCGGGACAGCAAAGGTGCTGCTTCTGCTGCTCTGCCTACTCAAAGCCGTCCCTTGCCCGCCTGCAGCAGGGAGCTCACCTGCATCCTGCCCCCAAAGCCTGCATCCTTGCTTCTCATTCCCTTGCCAGCTGCCTACGGACAACTCATTTCAATAGCAAACAGGACTAAGGCACTGCTTTGTGCCAGCAGAAGTTACTCTGCAGCTGAAGTGACACAATTTGCTGGGAGACAATGATCTGATAAAACCCCCAGCGCCTCACGCGCATCGCTCCGGCTCTGCCGCCCCGCTCCACAGCAGCCGGAGTAGCCGCCAGGAAATCTGAAGACAAAGGGCAAAGGGAAGGAGGCACGGGAAAGACAATGCCACCCTTGCCTTTTATTGTGAGGCAACAGGCAGGCTGAGTCCCTGGGTTTTGTGGAAGCCAGTGGATACACATGTATGACAAATGAGCCCCAGCTCCCTTGAACTCACTTTCACATCATGTTGCTAACTTGCTTTTTGCCTCGTTAACCCTTAGGTGGGTACCCCCAAGACATCCTTTACCACTCTCACCCACCCAATGGCCATGAGGAAGGAAAGATGAGGAGGATCAAAAAGGTTCTTCCTTCCCTCTCTTGGTATCACTGACTCTATTCTCTTCCCCATCCGAAAAAACACACCTGCTAACAAGAGGGGTGAGTTTTTAACTCACCCCTGGAAGACTGAGGACAATTCAGAGCCTGCTTTTTTAGGTGAGCCCTTAAATTCTAGTGTATCCCAGTATGTTAGGTTTCTTCATCCCAAACTCAGCCATGGTAAAATAGGATGTCTGCAGGTGCCCAGGCTCCCAGCTGCCAGGCAATCTGTAACACAAATCCCCTCCTTCCAAACGTGGCCCCAACCATCAGCAGAAAGATTCTTTCCTGAGAAAGGCTGGGTTGTCTCTCAGGCATCTCTCTGGGTTTTGATAATTTAAGAGCCTTATTAGCTGGTGGTACCAACCCCGATACTGCAAAATCTCTTTACCATTTCTTATCGGAGTCTCATGGATAAGCAAGTTTTCTTCTGCCTTCTCCCTACCAAAAAGAAAGAGAAGGAGTGATACAATAAAGCACATGACTTCAAATCACCGAAATGCAGCTGTTTCTGAGGAGAACAGAGAACACTGCAGTTACTCAATGCAGAGCAAAACCATGAAAAGAATACTGCAGAACACACGTTTGATATACATTTTCACATATGGATTTATCATAGCTTCATAAAGCTTTTATAAGTGAAGGGTGCAGGATGAAGTTTGGCAGGAACAGTATTTCAGTTCTTATGGGAAGCATCCCAAAATCTACATGGACTCAAGCGGCCAGGATTTCTGGCTTCAAGCTGCACAATGAAAGTGTTCTTTAGCAGGAGCAAATTCCCTAGCACTGCATGGTGGAACTGCATTTGAAGTGAGGTGGTTGGAAGAGTGATGCCCACTGTCTCACCAACTTCCAGATCAGTCAGAATTTGTTTTGGAGAGTGATCAAAGCATCCACCAAGCCTCAGCTTGCTTCGCTTCTGAGTTGCACTGACATTATGGCTTCATGGTATATACATACTTATTGGGGGAACCCCAGAAATACATTCCTCTGGGAATGTATGTATTTTACGTCTGTTGCAGGAAGAACCCTTCCATACCTCAGCAAATTTTCCTCCAGTAGTTTTTTTCGCTTTGGAGGTCGCCCTCGTCTCTTGCCTGTTTTCCCAGGAGCATTTGGGGTGTTTGTCTGCCCCCCACATCCCCTGAAAAATGGCAAAACCACCATGAAATATCTGCTGAGCAAGGGAACCGAGGCTGGCAGGATGGGAGAAGGGCACGGAGATCGGAACAGCTGCTAGGAACCCAACCAAAGGAGAGATTAAATCAGAGCAGCAACAGGACGGGGAGGGGAGAGGAGGGATTCCCACTGGCTGGGAGCCTGATCTGGGAGCCGCCGGCACGGCACGGAGCGGTGCGGGGCAGACAGGCAGGAATGCGGTGGGGCAGGCAGCATCGCTCCCACAGCAGGCTCTCCCGGTGCCACAAAGGCTGCAGGCAGCCCGCGACACAATGCGCCGCGCGGGGCAGCTCCCAGCCTGCTTGGCAACTCGGGTCCCGCCCGCGCTGCCCCTCTCCAGCCCCCCTGCCCGCTCCCGCCGACGCAACAGCAGTCAGGCGGCCGTGCCCGCCTCGCCCCTGCACCCAGGCGCGGGAGGGGGGATTACAGCATGAGAGCTGTTACCTGTCTGGAGCCAGCTCTCCGTTGGTTTTCCCCTGCACCGGGTCCTCCTTGTACATCCGCGTGCCGTAGAAGTACCAGTACAGGGCACCGCTGCTGTCCTCGCCCAGCGGCTCCACGCGGAGGCTGTCGGCGTCCAAGCCCTGCGCCCACCGGGAGCCCCCCGCCAGACGGTGACAAGTTGAAAAGCGGCCACATTGTCACACAAAACACACACACCCCTCCGTAAACACCTCCCTCCCTCCCTCCTTCCCTCCCACCATGCCACAGCAGCAGTACAGCTGCTCCTCCCGGCCGAGCTGGGAAAATGTTCCTCCAGGGGGAAGGCGATGTTCGCTCTCTGTCCAGGGAGGGATTTAGATTGGCATCTCTAATTTGAATAGCCTCTCTCGTTTTAACATTTCATCTCTGGTGCTCCTGACAGGGAAGGTCTAATTAGTGCTGGCGACAGTCACGCACAGCCCTGAGAAGCTCCCTCCCCCCTCCCCTCCTCTACCCTCCCCCAGCTCCCCCAGTATACTTCATCCCCATCCTTTCATCTCACGGCATCCCTCAGCAAGGCAGCAGTCCCAGCTCTCACAGCCCTGCCATTGCACTAAAGCATCTCCAAATTCACTCTTTGCACAAAGAGTAGCCAATGAAGCCGATTTACTTAGCGACTCCCGTGTTACAAATACATCCACACGGGACACGGGCCCAAGTCCCGAGCAAGCCAGTGCAAGGTAGAGGAGAGGAAAGGGAACTGCTGACCCAACTGTGACCCCTCCTCGTCCCAGGAAGATTCTGATCTGGCCCAGCTCCTGTGGCCACAGAGTCTCCCTCATCCCTGCTGCCCAAAGCACCTTGAGGAGGTCGAAGACATCGTCTGCATCGAGGCGGTAGTCACAGAGGCGGTGCAGGATCTCCACCCGCGTGCGCAGGGGCAGCTCCTGGAAAGTGGACTCCCGCAAAGGGTTGGGTTTCCCTTCCTCCAGCTCCCAGCGGTAGTTGATGATGTCCTCCAGGTAGCTGTGAAACGTCTGGGATCTAACAAGGAAGAAAAAGTCACACACACTTTAGTTTGCCATGCCCAGAAACACCTGGTGCACCAAGCAACTCCAACGAACGCAGCACAGAGACAGACAGCACCGGAAGGGAAACTGTCGCTATGGATGGGTGCAGCTCTGTCATTCACATCCCCAAAACACAGCAATCCCACTGCAACACCACGGGATTTCATGTTATACACAGACAGCATTTTATAACCAGACTGTTATTTCTTTCTGAGCTGAAAGAATGGGCCAAACACGGTAGCAACTCATCCCCTTTCTATCCCAATGGGCAGTGACCCATGCTAGCACCAACAGCCGCCCTTAACTAGATCGAGATGCAACAAATTTTGTGAGCCTGGTCCCCTTCCAACTCTTCCCACTTGATGTGGAGACCACTTCCTTCAGATTTCCCTTTGCCCCTCACATCTGTCATTGCCAAGCCCTGCTCCCCTTTACTTCTACAGAAGTTTTCCACGCTCTGGTTCAGTGCCTTGAGACTTTGCACAGCTGATCACTTCCTCCCCACTTTGCTGCTGTATGCTTCCCATACTCCTGTTGTGGTCCCTTAGTGTCCTCTCCCTCCACCCCCAAAAGTGCTGCCACTTTCTGCCTGTTCCTTCATCTGCACAGCCCACCTCACACACGTGGCTTGGACCCTGCCACACAGCAAGGCTCATCTCCAACAGGAGTGCACCTCCCAAAAAGGAGTCAGTATAGAGTACCCTGCTCTGTACTCTCCCAGGTGATCAAGCTGAACACTCGAGCTCCTCATAAACATTACTACTAAAATGATCTTTCTCATTTTCTGGCTGGGTCACATCAAGTCCGACTTTCATTGCCAGCAGTTCATCATATAACCCAAGGAAGCAGATATTGCTTACCCTCATCTAGCACTGAGAGTGAATGTCCCCATCTGACACATGTAAGACCACTGATGGAGCTTAAGGCTAAAAGAACTCCTGTCTATATTTCAATGAAACTTAAGCCTTCATTCTGAACACTCAGAATTTCAGGGCAGGGAATGAAAAGGGGCCATGTCCCTGAATATAAAACTTTCTGAAGATCTGTCCATATGACTTTGAGTCTTGAGACTTGCCAGGCTCACTCAGCCTGCTCGAGTTCTGTACCCTGAGCACAGCAAAAGGGGACCCCCCCATGCCCCAGCCATTCTTGCACACACGGGAAGTCCATATGCCAGCAAGAACACCACTGGGTACAAATTCCCACCAGCTCTCAAAAAGGCAGCTCCACTTGATAGGTTTTTGGCACAAGCAGATTACTCTATATGATTAATGGAACAGAGCCAGCACTACAGAATTGCATTTCCCTGAGAAATTGCTAACTTCTACAAAAGCTATTATATTTTAACAAAGAGGTGGAGGAGTGTGATCCAGCTGAAGAAAGACCATTAAAAGTCAAAAAGAAGTTAGCTATTAGACAGAGGTCTTCACACATTTGGTAAAGACCAGACTTCTTTGCGAGGACCATGACTGGACAGTGGCTGCAAGAATGGAGGAACAGATGCCTCAAGCCATGTCCACCTGGCAGCATTTCCCTTCCTCCTTGAGTAGAGAGAAGTTGATGCTCCCACCCTGCAGATCCTCACCAGCCTGCTTCTTTCTGACGTCAAATGCAAGCTGACCTCCCAGAGATATCTCCTCTCTGTGACTGCTACCAGCCCTCTGGTTATATTTAACAGCAGATGCTCAAATGTACCTGGACCTAGTGCCCTCTGCAACCTGGAGTTTGCTCCATCTGCGAGACACAAGGAAAGCATTGGTGTTCCCAAGGATCATCGTTGCACCCCCACTGATATCAGCAATCAGACAAATGGAACTTGAAACAGCTCCCTACGCTGACAAAGTTCAGTCAGAAAGGGAGGACTGGCATTTTATTAAATGCCTCAGAACTGCCTCAAGTAGTAATTCTAGGGTAAAAACTACAGCAAATATCCTTTTTTAAAGTGAGATACTCAGTACACAGTACACCTGTCTGAAGTAGCTGTGCATTCCTTTTCTCAAATACCACAAGACCTGACTTCCAGCAAGGACTTCAATTTGGGAAAAGGGGCAATAATAGATTCCCTTTACAGACTTTTAAAGAATGCTATTTGATCACATACCTTAAATGTCCGATATTTACAGAAGCTATTAGATTACAACAAAAAAGAAAAAGAAAAAAAAAAGAAGAAAGAAAGGCAGCTTTGATTGTCTCCCAGAACAGAAATAGTGATGAGAATATCTTTTCCTGAAAGCAGGAAAGCATTGCTCGTATTTGGATGCTTAGTCCAGAAGCAGAAGGCAAATGACTGTAAGCTCTCAGAGAGCATTCGAGTTTCAGCCCCCCAGTGCAGTTCTTCAACTCTGTCAGAGCTCAAGGCAAAAGATTATTTCATCAAATCTGATACAGAGGTTCTGGCTATTTCCAATAAAATGGACTGGAAAAGCAGTTTCCCTAGTTATTCCCTGAATTACTAGTGGATGAAAAGGATTGCCAGGAAGAAACCACAAAAGTAAAAGGGGTTTATGTGCTCCTATTTTTTTTCCTACCTAAAGAAAAAGCAGGAAGGCATGGATGAGACAGATACTTTTACCCCTTGCATGAGTTCACTTATCTCGCTCTATCATTTTGGCTGCTCTCAAAGAAAACTGATCCAGGAAGCCGTTTAATTCCAGAAGATCATTTGAAATCTTTGCCTGTGCAACTCTCTTTCCCCCTAGGGATTGGCTCTGTTGATTTAACCAATTTGGTTTTAGTCTGACTTTCACCTAAGTGGCTAACACTAGAAATTTCCGCCATCCACCCGGTGTTCAATGCATTACAAGCTCTGTTCTTAAGAGTACTTTTGAGTTCCTACCCCCATCTATTTTCAAAGACAGCTACTGTGCATTTGTCGCTTTGAATAAAGATAGAAATGGGAACTAGAGATGGGAAACAGATGTCTCAAGGCATTCCCAATCACTCTCAATCTTACCCAATTTATATTTTCCCTCTTAATGGGAAATGACCTCTTTTTTCCAGACAAATGTAGGGTGCTCTTCACCCTGTCTGCCACACCTACCGTTAGTTTCACTTACCCCATGTCTATTATATTTCCCTTTGAAAAAGTTTCTGAGACAGCTCCCTCGGTTTGGAGAGGAAACACAGCAATCTATGAGAACCCTGCCCTTGGGGTTCTTCTCTGTGCAAAGCAGAAATGCCCAGGAATAACTGTTTAGAATTACCTGCAAAATTCAGCTCCAAGAAGCAGAGAGACTGGATCCAGGAATGAAATGACCTGGATACAGTCTGTTAAATACCCTTTTTTCAAGCTCAGTAGTAGGACAGCAATACACTTGAAAGTCCTACAGAGTCTCTGCAGATGAGAACCTCCAAAAATTCATTTCTAAGTGGGAAGAAGGCAGGAAGGAAATCACTGAGCTGAGGAGACAGATGTATCTCTTCTCCAGAGGTTCTCAGCATCACTGAGACGTGTAAAAACACTCAACCAGTGGAGGCAGTGTTAGGTCAGTCATGTCCTTTTCTCTATAAACTGGAGCATTCCCAAGGAGGTTGAACTGGTACACAGGCACATTCTGTCTCAGGGCATATACCTGAAACACAACCCTCTTCTGAAAGTAAACTGGGAGTCCTAGAAACAATTTACCAAAAAAGTGTGAGACCACAGCGCTCACACACCTCAACCACTTCCTGATGTACAGCACGAGCAGCTTCCATACAGCTCATTAACCAAGGAAAAGTACTACAGAAATCAACTGTAACAGATCAGAAAAAGTACCTCAAAGAACACTGCAACTGTAGAACTTCTCCCATGCTAACTTGACTAACACCATTAATATTTCACAAAACTGAGATAGTTTGTGAAAACATCCCTTGCTTTGCAGTGGCTCTCCAACATGCAAAGCAATTTGGATAGCTGTAGTGGGGCAGTGGAGGAACGGTACATGCCTATCTATGTGGTACATCCCAGGTGGATGCAGATGATTTTTCAAGAGCCCAGTGCAATTCTTAGTCTTATCCCTGGCTAGGCTCTGAAACCTCAGGGTTGTTGTTGGAGGTCCCTATCTTTTTTTGCAAACATTAGAAAGGAGGTCAAAGCTGAATTGCAACTGTGGTTGAAAGTTTTAATCATATGTTGCATATACAAAAGGAAATCTGGGGCACAGGGAAGGACACGACCCAGCACATCCGTGTCAAAGGGGAGGAACAGCGTCAGAAAATCCACAAGAGTACCACACTGAGGCTGCAGCTCAAGTTGCCTGTGATCTTTACTAGTAGCTGCAAAAAAATCAGGGCATAAAGAAGATGGAGCAAGCTGAGGGAGGGGCTCCTCTCCACCATGAGTATCAGCGCCCAGAACAGCCAGAGAAATGATACACCCCTGACAGCTCAGTGCCGCAGCCCGGCCATCTGCTGCCCGGCTGCCTCCCAAAGAGGGAGGTTTCTCTGTGCTCCAGAGGGGAGCTGAGGACTCCTCCCTCCGCCTGGCGATCCCAGTGTTTTCCCCTGCTCAGAGGAGAGGCACCCTTCCCACTGCCGGGCTTTCAACGCGCGGGGTCACGCTCCGCTGTCAGAAAAAGAAGCTTGGCTACCGCGCTCCTCACCGTGCCCGGCTTCCCAGAGTGGCTCCTTTGGAGACCTCAGGAAGAGAGGGTGAGAATTTCACAGAGCTGACAGGATATATGGAAAAAATTTGGTTGGAGCTTCTGGTGTGCAGGGAACAGCTGCACCTAGAGACCCCAGCCCCACTGGGACCCCGTAGGAGCAAACTCTACGTGAAATTCCTTCTGGGGCTGGAATTGTGTGTACAGACACACGTGCTTATTTTTTTATCCTCAGGCCCAAAGGAAGCGGAGTCACTTGTGCTTTTAGTTTTAAAGACTCCAAAGTAAATCAAATCTTGGCTGGAAAACTGTAAACAAAATCAAGCCAAACAAACAAAAGCTAAACCAAACACTGATTCAGTAAGAGAGTCCCTGTGTCAATCTGTGCTTCCCGCAGGCAGCATGCCATGGCCCAAGTGTGGAATTACTGTCACAGCACATTGCCCTATCTGGTCTACTGCTGCCAATTTTTTTATAAGCCCTCCCCCCACTCACATCTCTAAAAAAAAAAACCAAACCAAAACCCTAAAACCCACCCCTCACAAAATCTCTGATCCTATGGGAGTAAATATTGGATTAAAGGAAACATTAGGGCAAGGAGCTGAAATATCAGAGACAAAAATTTACCAACGATGCTTGGACACTGCTGGCACACACAAATAAGCCTTCTGAAAGTTTAGATGCCAAATAATTGCCTGGACCCACTACCTAGAAGATCTATCATGTTGACAGTGTTTTAAGTCTCTTGTTTCATTTAATTTACAAAATGCAATGGAAGAGTAAATATTGGCATGCTCTTGAGCTAAACTGCTGGGAAAAAGGCAAGCCTGACCTGCATCTAATCCCAGACAGTATATTGTTCTTGAGATTAAAACCAAGAACCCTGAGGAAACCAGAGGATGACAGAGAGCAGGAACGACAATGGACCTCTCCCAACTCCTGCCCAAGAATTGGATGTAGGAGGAACATAGAAAGACTGGGAGAGCTCAGCTTTTCTACCAAAGACAATTTAAAGTAAATGTAACTACTCTTGCAGTTCCTATTACAGAGTCACCCAGTAAGGGAAATAATAGAGGTGATACTTCTGTCTCATAAAGGCTTTAAAAGCTGAAAAAGACTCGGATTCATTCAGCCACCCAGCACAAGTGTTGCTTTTAGGAGGTTCTCAGTACTAAATGCAAAAAGACTTCTTGGGCATCTAATTCACAGCACACAAGAAAACTGGCTTTGCCTCTGAGATCTCTCTAGTTAAAAGGAACAACAACAAAAATCCAGGTCTTATCAGAACAGACGTTTTATAATAGAATTAATTTTATGGACTGAAGATATTTCACCTTATGGGCTGGCACCTTTTAAGTTCTGAATTGGCAAAAAGGCACCAGCTTGGTGTTGGGAGTCACTCAGGTGTTAATGAGAGCATTAACTGACAGATGGCATTCAAGATATTTCTCGCCTCTCCAATGAAGACAGCTTCTTTGCTACAGCAGAGATCAGGAAAGCTTAATTCTTAACAAGCATACAATGCTTTGGCACAAAGGCAAGCGCTCTGGAAGGTAATGGGAAGGATTCAGGGTTTGCTGGGATGACCTCAGTCAAACATCATTAACAGGGTCAGGAGAAGCAAAGCCTATTTCAGAAGAAAAAAAAATAATGTAAGGGCCCCCATGATCAATCTATCGTGGCTTGTCAGAAAGAGAAAGCTTAGGCTGACCTTAGAAGCAATATGAGTTACTACTACCAGCCTGACCTTGAGCTCTCATGTAACAATGGAGACCCTTTTTTTTACTGTATTAATGAGCTTTCTTATCTGAGGTGGGGGAGGAAGCTTTATGGACCAGCTTGTACTTCACCTTCAATTTACCCCACTGAGAAACTAAGTCAAGTATGATGAGGGGTGAAAAGACACTAGCCCATCCTTCGGAGGGAGAAGAGGGCTGGAGAGGAATCCTGCCAAGCCCCGTGCATGCAGCTGGCTCAGAAGGCACGAGAGCCAACAGGGAGCACATATTCCTCAGACCATGGGCCAACTTGCAATCAAGGTGACCAAACTGCCAGAGACCCAAGGGCAATGAGCACCCTGAAGGGTCTCCCCACAAAACACTTCCTTGCAGCACAGCAAAATGACCAAGAAGATGGAGACCCAGAAATCATGACCTTAGGCTTTGACAGCCACATTTAGCAGTGCCACCAGCTGCACCACTGATGGGCACAGACTTCAAGAGTTCTAGAGGGAGCAGTAACTCCACACCACACTTGTAGGGACCTCAGTCCAACCCTGGCAGAGCTCTTGTGATGAAGGAAATAAACACCCAGGTACATCCTGCTTTTCAATGCCAGTTTTGAATCATGCCTGGAGAAAACCTGCTGGCCTACTAGTGGCTGAGAACAAAAGAAGGACAGCTGACATTAATGAACCCTGAAAGAGATCACAAAATGTGTGGGAGGAAATTTCAAATTACACTGATCAGACCTCCAGAGTGAAGGTCTCCTCCTGGAGTTGTAAAGACAGCAGAGATTGCTGGAGCACAAGACCATCACGAGGCACGTACAGGTCTGTCTTTTGTCCTCCACAGCAAGCTAGAACTAGCTTTTTGAATGCAGACATTGCCCAAATCTCAGTAATTCTGTGGCTTACCTGTGTGGCCATCAGGAGCACTGGCAGGGAAGGGGAAGAGAAAGACTCTGAAGAGTTAAGCAGGTGGATGGCACTGGGATCTACACAAAAGGACATTTGTCTTCACCATTGCTGAACATTGGAATAAAATCTTTCCCCATTAGAACTATTGTTTTGTTTCAAAACAGAAGGACAAAATATTACCTAGTTAGCAAATGTTGAGTAGCAGCAGCTCTTGGATTTGGCAGTCTTAAACAAGAGCAAGTGGAGGTTCCCACATCCATGAAAGATACACCCATGTCTTCCACAAAAAAAAGGACAGCAGAGTAATTTCAGCACCCTAGCAATTCCTGTTCCCTGCTCCTCATTTGTCCATCCCATAAGTCACTTCCAGAACTCAAATGTGGCAGACACCACCCCAAGAATATGCTGAAGTGATGCTTAGAGAAGACATCAGGGTTCTGGACATTTCCTCCAACATGATAACACCAAGCTAGGACAGGAGGTTCACCAGCAGAAGGGCCACAAATCCCGCTAAAGAAATCTCATTTCCATGGTTGGAGGCTGTGGACTTCCCACTTGAACTCCAAAAGTGTTTGTCTTCAGGAAAGGGGAAAAAAAGATCTACAAAACCCCATGGCTGTCAACAGCTATAAGAACACTCCTATTCCTTGTCTTCCTCCATCTCCCCCTGAGCAATCTTCCATGCAATCAAACCTGGGGGAGCTGGGAGGGGAGCTGGCAGCCATGCTGCATCCCACAGAGAAGCAGAATAGGAACAGCTATGGAGCAGGGCAGTGTCTCCTGGGAGGCAGGGAGAATGGAGAGCTGATGTGGGCTGTCTGGTCTAATAAGGGATCACACCACAGGAGCATGTGTTGGCTTGACAGAAGCAAGTGCAGCCACTTAACCTGGGTATGACAGCTGAAGTGGGAGCGTTGCCCTGCTACCCCCAAAAAAAGGGGAGTATGAAGGAAGAGAAGGGAAGGAGTGAGGTCACCACAGCTGCCCACCCCTCAGGAACGTTCCAGGTCTGCTTGTCGAGATTTCTCACCCCAGCCACAGCCTGAGCAACCGTGGAAGTTTGGAGCTTGGGCTCCTCAGCATTCCTAGACCACGCTCAGCAAGTCTTGAACTAGATGGAGATGCCCTTTTATCCCCCCTGAGCTGGTATGTGCTGCCTCCCACCCCTTTTCCCTGACATGAAGGACAGGAGGCAGCAGGTCCACTCCTCCCAAGGAGGAACCCAAGTCATCTCACACACCAGTGTGGCAAAAGGGCACGCTCTGACCTTCCCCAGCTGCCTATGGGCCACACTTCTCCAGTGATTTGGCTCTTATCTAGCAGCAACCCTACAAACTAAGGACACAGCAGCTGGGGGTGCCTTGTTTGTTATTTTGCTGAGAAAAGGAAGAAAAGCAGCAGAGATATCAGCACAGATATGGCACTGTCCTGCATTCTGGAATGCAGACAGTCTATTCTGGAAGGGCTCTTTCCCTGGGCTGGCAAATGCCAGGGACAGGCAGGAGTGCTGAGATAAGTGTCTATTTGATCTTTTTTCCCCCATTCACCCTGGATTTTTCACTGCTTTATGTTCACAAAAAGCCAAGGCAGCTAATCAGTGCTCTGTGACCCCTGTTAATTGGGCTGTGTGAGAGAGAGGCAGCATTGGCAGGAGAAATCACACATACCTGTTACTTTGAACTATCCTGTCATATTCTGTCTCCCTGCTTGCAGGAGCTCCAAGCACCCTTCTGTGAGCCAGGGCTGCTCTATTTTCATCCCCATCCCCAGGATCAGCAGGAGGGGCCACAAGTGTTTCGTGCTGTGGCCCTGCCTGTAACACCTCCAAGTACAGGGAGGCAACCAAGAGGCATCTTGTTGTTTCTCCTTCTGTGTGAGAAGGTGAAAGTAATTTTAGGTGAAGGAAACACAACCTGAAGGCACTGATGGCCTCTTTTTCACCTATGCCCAGCTGCTCCTCACTGCCCTTATCTGCCTTGCTGCTTTCTCCCTCAGCCTCCCCACCACAAGACGAGGAAGGAGTGAGCAGATGCCCAGCATCCATCTCCCCATCCCAAGAGACCAGCAGCCTCTATGGCCAAATGAGCCAGGGAAAGAAAGAGATGGGTGTGAAGATGTGAAACATTGGAGGAAAAAGGAGCTGGATTTGCCAAGACTGGTGGATTATGCAGTTCTTGGAGGATGAGGAAGACACATATGGTTAACTAGATGCATGTTGGGTGCAGGGGCCTGCATATGTTTTTTAGGTAGGAGCAAGGGCTGCTTGTGTGTTTTTGTTGCTTGATGAAGGAAAGGAAGAAATAGGAATATGAGTATCAATGAAACCAGAGCAGCCAGAAACATTCCAAACACCACCTGAAGAAGAAAGGAAGAGAAAATCCTGAGGGCAAAGAGGAAGAGCAGGAGGATACATACACTGCCCAGACAGATTCAGGGAATATTAATGGTATTAAAATGAAATTTATTTGTCTTTCAATGCTAGTTCAACCCCTCCTTCAAACTCAGTGAGTCTCTGCACAGTCTCCATTAAGGGATGACTTGTACATGCTCTCAGTACATGCAGGGTTTTGGACAGAGAAGCAGGAAATCCATCCCCCTCTACTGATGCTGCAATTTGAGTGAAAACTGATAATGTCAAATTAATGAGTTAGATAACTGGATTAAAAGGGGAGGGGGAAGAATTCTGCTAAAAGATCCTGAAACATCACTATGTTGAGCAAACAATATTGCTATATATATTTGTGAAAACATGAATTTATGTAGCATTAGATGAACAGAAAGGATTATTTATCTTGAATGAACAGAAAGAAGATACGATTTGAGACAGTCTAAAAAACTGTCTTGTCCCTTAATTACATCTGCATAAATAAATTAAGAGTGATGATGCTATTTTCCACAGGCATTGTTTTTGACTCAGGGTGACCGTGTTCACACCAAAGGTGTGTCTAAACACACCTGCCCAGCTTTGCTGACACACTAACCCCACAGATACTCTGTACTTCACAGTTTATTCAATTTTACCTTTAGGGTACTACCCTGAAACCATTAGTCAAAGGGTGCAGTAACAAATCACTTGCATTCAATGTGATATACAGCCCATGAAAGCAGCAAGGGTAGCTTTAAACTCCAAGAGGAAAACAGCTCTGTAATCAGTCACTGACATGCATTTCCAACCATCCTGTTGAAACTTGCACTACAGCTCCAGCATGGAGAAAGGCTTGAAAATAGAGACCTCAGTTCCTTGAGATATGGCTGAAATTATAAAATACTGTACATCTGGAAATATATAGGAACTTCCAGAAAACCCCTGGTGAGAAGGTTGGTCAGACATCCTGCCTGCCTGAATGGGAAGAAGACTTCAGTCTCTGTCAAGAAATAAGAGGTTTCTGCTTCTTTAGTGGGGTTGCACTGAACAGTTCAGCAGCCAAGGAGGAGTGTCCCCAGAAGAGTCAACTACTCTTTTCCTGCCTTGAGGAATCTATCTGTTGAGCCAAGGAGCCCAAGAAAGAGGCAAGCTCAGTTTCTAAAGCTTTACCCAGCAAGGGAGGCACAGCAGGGTGGTGCCAGTGCTGATGCCATCACATATAAGGTCTGAGGTGTAAAGGACCAAGGAAAGAAATTATCTACACCACCACCTATGACAAATTAACAATAGAACTAAAAATGCCTACCACACCTAAAAAGCTTTGCTGTCAAGCTGTCCCTGATCCTGCAAGAACACTCAAGGGAGATGTCTAAGTGTAGGCCACCTCTTGCCATGAGATGACATTGATCTTGGCTGGGGAGGGCCAGGGAAAATGGCTTTCATGAAGCAGTGAATTCCCAGGCATACCAGTGAATAGGCTTGGAGAGCTGAGGAGAGCTGGAGCCCAACCCTTCCCTTTCCAACAAGATCTATCACTGCAGCTAGACTGGGAATATGAATTTTTCCTTCAGAGCATGTTCAGAAGAAGAATCTCCCGAGACCCTGAGGTGCAGAGAGGCTCAGAATCATAAAGTGAGTGACAGACCAGTGGCCAAGGCAGAATGGCAGGAGGCAGAAGAGAGGTCCTGAATCTCAGAGCCAACACCAGGCTATGTGCTAAAGGCACACTGGTACTAAAGGATGGGAAGATAATGGCAAAGAGATGTTTGTATGATAGGTTCTGGTGCACAAGACAGAGGTGCAGAGTAGGACTGAAAGAACAATGCACTGACCTGCAGAGCACAGCTGATCCCCTAGTGAAGCTTAAAATCACCAAGAGAAGATTAAGCCATGCTGATGCCAAGCTGGAGATTTTACAGGCACATCAGCAGACAGGATGACACCAACAGACTTAATGGTATCAGTAAATTATGTCACTCTTTGGATGCAGCAGAAAAACAAAGAATCTGGGTTCTCCACAGAGCAGTACAGGAAATCCAAGGCAGCAGTTCCTAGGGTCAGTTTTAGGGCTCAAAAAGCAATTCCTAGGCCCAAAACCATCTGACCTGGACATTCCTGTGAACAATTTAACAAAGCAAGATACCTTTCTCCCCAACAGACAGACAGGAAGCCAGATTTTTGTCAGCCTTGTAAAGAAAGTCAAAGGCAGGAGTGTCCCTTGGCAGCCTGAAATGCTGAATCTGAAAGGCCCTGGTGAGCAGGTGAATGTCCTCCAGTCCCCAGATGGATGGATGCCTCCCAGCACTCCTCAGGAATTCGGAGTGCTGCATTCTTTTCTCTTCCCATTTCTTCCCCAAGGCTTATCAGACACTCAGGATGGGAATGGCTCATAGGCATAAGGATCACACAGCCAGGTCTGAAGCCCAGGGGCTTCTGCATTGCTTCTGTGTCAAGTACCTTGGGCTTTGAATAACAAAGGGCAATCTCTTGAAGGATCAAAACAGAAAACAAAAGGAACCAGTGTTAGAACTATTAACTAACCCAAGAACTAGTTACAGGTTGTTTGATAGGGGAAAAAAAAAAAAAAGGAGAGGAGAGAGAAAGATCTGAGTGCTCAAAATGAATAAACAATTCCTTTGGGGAAGGTGACTGGGGAGGATTCGGGTAACACTGGTGAGGATCTGGCAAGATGCAGGCTGCTGGCTACTGCTTTGAGGGGTTCTGCTGAGGGAAATTTCGGTTCCTGCACGGTGGGTACACAGCCAGCACATACTGATCTGAGCTGGAAAAGTGCAGGGAGGGATGCTGAGGGCCACACACACAAATGAAACGTGAGAAGGGCTGCTGCGCTCCCTGCTCTTGCCACACGCTGCTTCATGTGCACACTTTTGACTTTTAAAGCATGGATTTCACCTCCCCCCCCTTCTTTAGTGTCCCATTCTGTGTGACCTTGACAACCAACCACACAAGAAGCCACTGTGGACATGATGAAATGAGGATCAAGCCATAGCAGTTTCTGTCTCAGGAGGGATGAACAGAGTCTGCTGGACGGTCCACAATAAACGAATGTATCTACAGCCCAAATTTCACCTTCTGATTGAACATCAAGGACTTTGGTTTTTCTACAATGACAATTCACTTCTCCCATCAATGACCTTCACCTGCATCTAGCCAGGCTTCAATATGTAGTTGCCAATTTCAATCCACATGCTTCTTTCTTTCTACTACTGTTATTTGATTCCTTTTGAGGAGAAGCAGATCAGCCCTTGAGAGCTGGAGCTGATTAACTTACAAAAGACTCAAATACATCTCCTATATTCTGAAGGAGCAAATAGGAATGGGGCTTACCATGCTCCACATTCAGACTGGAAGAGGATCATTACTTACTATTCATTCCTGGATCCTTGAAGAACAAGTGAAGCCAGCTTAATGCTCCATTGTTCATTCCTAGTGCCCATCAACAGAAAGCATGCTCCCAATTCATTGCCACAAGGAAAGACAACAGTATTGCTGTGCCATAAGCACTTCTGATTGTCTGGGGGCTGCAGAGAGGACCTTAGGGTATTGCAGTGATGAAGAGCACTGTGGGGAAGAAGCTGGAGTTATTGTCTTGATGATGATGGGGAAATAGGACACATGCCTGTATTACAGCACAAATCCATATGAAACAAGCCCTTATGTGCCTTGCTGCTCCTAGAAAAATACACTTAATGTCAGAGAAAAGAGTCCCCTGTGAGGCACAAAATACCTAGCGTGGGGTTGCCTTGAAGCAAATAAGCTTAGCAAATTCATTTCTTAGAACAAGCCCCACACATTGTAAGTTTCTGGGGACCATGGAAAAACCCAAGTTTTTACAAATGAATAGGTCCTAAAGAAGTCCCTTTTGGGATTTGTTTCAGAACAGGTCTTTCATCTTCTTTTCTCTAAAGTTGAAACCACTACACTGGTTGAGCCAAAAAGAAACTGAGGAAGGTTGGAAGGTGAAATGGGAGAAAAAGTAAAAGCAGAGGTGACTTAGAACAGAGACTGACACGACACACCACATTATCACAGTGGCCCAGCAGCTGGCCAGCAGCCATCCCAGCTGTTTGTCAAGCCTACTGAGGCAAAAAGGCTCCAAAAAATTTACTTCAGAACTTTTCCAATATTCACCCTTGGACTAAACATTGGTTTTTGAACTTGGATGAGGTACTGGGAAGGGGCTTGCGAAACCAACTGTGCTGGAGCAAAAATCCAGCACCAGAGTTTTGGAGCATCACTGCAAGTCTCAAAAGTGAGGGCAAAGGTTTCACATCGGGTGAGCTTCCACACCCCATCTGTCTCTCTCCACAATTCTTTGTCTTCTTCCTTGAAAAGAGAAGATATTTTCACTTGCCTCCTCAGTTTCTTTTTTCATCATTGCTTTCTTCCTCCTCTCCAGAGTACTTGGTTTGCAACATCAAGAACTTACAAATACAGCTGTCCCTTTCATATTTCATGCTCTGACATTGGCACGATGACATCACTGCAGTCTCCAAGACCCTTCACTGACTGTTCTCTATTCCTCCTTTGAAGTTTAGCCACCTATTCCTCCCTGTCAATGTTTTGCATAACTCCCTCTCCCCAGCAATCCAATCTGTTTGTCTCTCATCCATCTGCCCTGACAATAACAGCACAGCTTTTCCTCTTTTTCTTCCACCGTTTTCAGTCCTTATTCTCCACCACATCTATGGAACAGCACTTCCAGAACATGCTACCAACTTTTCTTCAAATTCTTCTTTAAAGATTCATTTTATCCATCTGAGAATCAAAGACATTTACTTAGCTTTAGTTATATTTCAACTCTATAATTTTATTCCACTGTGCTTCTCATTAATCTTTGAATGACCGTGTTATTTTACTGCTGTAATCTCATCCTTCCTTTGCCAACACCTGCCAGCTGCTTCATTTTCACTTTTTACCCTTTAAAAGGCTCACCTTGCATGGCTTGGTTATTATTATAATAAATATTAAAATTAGATTCAAGATGAGCAATGTAGCCACTTCATCTCCCTTGCCCCCTCACGGTGTCTCCTGTGCCAACGATAACAGGTTGATTCCAGAGGCCGCCCACCAATATCCATGATGTATGCAAGGCAGCACTTGTTCAAAGTCAGACTGTAAATAATGCTGATCTTGTTGATATTCACTTGGCATTCATGAATATGATTTTGAGTTAGTGAGGTGCACTGTGGCTGGGCCATGGAAGCAGTTATTATAACCAAGGTCACCGGCACAACTGCAAGAGCCGGATGTTAAAACTCTTTCTAAAGCTGGTGGGCACCAGGTCTGCTGTGACTGAGCTTAGGCTGGCTGCCCCAGAGGTTATGGCATGGACTGAAGTGGTGATTCATTCAGCTCACTCTTAGTACCTTGGCTCAGCTATTCCCACAGCCTAGTTCTCACGGTGTCCGTGAGACTCCAACCTCAGTGCTGGTTTGCCAGCTGTTCCTGTTGACCTGTCACTTCATCCCCTAGACCAGACTGTAAACAGAAGTTCTGGAATGACACAGCTCAGGTAAGCACATGCAGAAGGGTGATTCCAAGATGTTGACCATTTTACTGAGGGTCTCTTTTACCAAAATATGAGACCTGGGGTAACCCCCGAAGTACCTGTTAGGACACAGTCCATGCAGAATGAAGGAAAGGATGGACAAAAGTGTGCAGAAGGAAGAAGCAAAATACCCAGAGCTATTAAACACCAAGTCCTCAGAAACAGGTATTGTTCCTCAGGAGGTTAGAAGATTTCAGATTATCTCTCTCTTTCTGATGAAAGCTCAAATAAGTGATTACAGAGTGAGCATTAGAGAATACACAGAACAGACCCAGTGCTCTTGACTGGCAACTCAACAAGCAGTTGAGTTGCCAGTCAGCTCTTCAGGTGCCTACTGGGAGTGTTTCTCAATGCCACCACTAAGGATAGGAAAGAAATAATTAAGACAGTTGTGGGGAAGGGAAGAGGAGTTGAGGAATATCCTCTTATTATCCCTATTAGAACAAACCAGGTGCAAACCAAAAGCTGAAGGCTCCAAGGATAGTTTACAGATCCCAAAAGAGCTTAACGTGGGTGCAAAACCAATGATCTGCTTGGGAAGAAAAAAATTCCAATGCATTAGGGAAGAAATAACAAGAAAAAAACCAACTGAGGTTCCTAAGGAAGCAAATCCCCTCTGGTGCCACAGAAGTCAATTAGAGAGTTTTCAGCTACAGTGATAGACCAATCTCCTGAGGTGTAAAAAATGAAAAGAATCTCATGGGGCATAGAAAAAAAAAGCAAGAGATACTGTTTTTCTTCCTCCTCACACTCTGGCCTTTGTGCATGTTGGAAAAATAAAACATAAGAAAAAGCAGCTAAAATGTTTTTTGAGACAAAGTAGCAGCATACAAAATGCCTCCCAATAAGAAACATGATAAAGTTATTGAAACTTTTTATGCCATCACATTAGAAAAATAGCAAAAGTGCAGTAACAGAACATTGAAGAATGAGTTTCACCCAAAGCAAAGCTGAACAGCGGGAGCTTTTCTGGAATATTTTAGTTGAGTGTACACATCCATGTCACACCATCACTTCTTACTTAAAAACAGCTGCAGAAGGCTCCTGCTGCGGCCGCTGCCGTTAGCTGAAGCTCTGATCTTCCTGTCTTCATACAAGTCATCAAGTCACATTTCCTGCTGGAATTAAAGTGGCAGCCCCTAGGGACTACGCAGCTACCCAATTTATATCAGAGAGAATCTGAAGAAAGCACCAGGATTTTTTCAAACTGCCTAATTTTTATTTATTTTTTGTAACCCCCAAATTCTAGTAAGTTTTTCCAGGCATTTGCCTTTTGAAGCTATTAAAAGCAAACACAGACGTTTTAAGACCTGTGCAAAAAAGCTGGGAGCAGGAAAAACCTGTGGGCAACCTCACTGGCATCAAACCAAACCATGCCTTAGATACCTATTGGATCTGTAGTAGTTAGATACAGATGGTGCAGATGGTATATGGATACTGTGAGGGGTATTTATAAAACAACAAAAGCTGCAGATCATGACACACAAGCGTTTTGGCTCAGAGTAAAAAGAGGAGAGCAGTGGGGAAACTGTCCTGGCCAAGTGCTCAAACCACCCGGTGCCAGGCAAGGACAGCTACAGGGTCATTGCTAAAGGTGCAGAAATGCAGGCAACTGGTTTTTGTTCAGTACTTAACACAGCAAGAACCAGGTCAGTGGAGTGCTCCTAACAGCCATGATAGGTTATGAGAAATAAGAGTTTGGAGAAGATCACGTAGCATCCCATTAAGCAGTCTCTGTAGTTAAACACAGAGATCCATAACTCAAAGAAAGTCTTACCAGACATTCAACACTCCTTAGCCATCAACCAAGGTAAAAGGCAGTCTATCTCTTGTATGTGATTTTTTAAAAAATAAGTCTGTCATAAATAATACCAAAACCAAGGCAAAGTTGCTCTACTTCAAAACCAAGGATCGTAGAACCCTACAAAAGAACTAATCTCCTTTTCTTTTTTTTTTTTTTTCAAAGAATGGAAAGCAAATCAAACTAGAGCATGTTAAATTGAGCATTATAAGGGCTCTCAGCCACTTCCAAAATTACTTGAGAGCACATTATAATTAGCAAAGGTATGTGACAGTTTTATACCCCTCTATGATGCATGATTAAAGCCAGGCAGCCCAGCTCTGCTGCAAGTCCTGCGCGCCGTCAAAACAGATGTGACAAGAACTGCAAGCTGCTCCCAGACAGACTGTGAGAAAGCATAGGCAGATAACATTTTGGCCATCAAAGATATTAGACCCCATCCAAAACTAATTAAACCTCAAAACCCCTCAGAGAGGTAGGCAAACTGAGGGTTGTGGAAGCATCTTGTGCTTGAGCTGCAGTGCCCCAGCCTGAGGACAAGCATGAGAACAAGCTCCTTCCTGCCTTTCTCTCAGAGGTGCAAGAGGGAACAAAAGTTTACAGCCTCGATATTAACAGCTCACAGCTTCAGCACAGGGATGCAGGGCACAAATGACTGGAGAGATGCTGCAGTAACACCACTAGGATGATCTGCTGAGTTTTCCCACTCAAGACCTCTTATCTGTCTGCAGCAGACAAGTATGGAGTCCTGGGCCACTGTGAAAAGCCAAGTCTAAACTCCACACAAATCCTACCTCTTACATTTGCATGGCTTTGCCTGCTGAGCACTCAAAAAAAAAAAATCAATTAGAGGTTCAGCTCCTTACCACTAACTGGGGAAAAGCAAGGTACAGCAGGGAAGCTGTGCATCAGACCTATGCCTCTTGAACTGGGGTTAGAGGGAAAAAAGGTGTTGGAAGGAAACATGTAAGGATTAGGGAGAATTTTAGACTTTTGGATTCCACAGTTGGTTTTAAGCATGAAACAGTGTGGCAAGTTTGTTTCTGAGAAGTGTATCCAAGCCATCATGTTAATTCTTACTTACCTACAGATTTTCTTATTTAGACTACATCTTAATGCTTCTTTCCTTCGTGACATCCCTCTGTTTCCAGGCAGCCTCCCCCACTGCTTCCTCTGCAGTGCTTCAGAGCTCACTTCTCTAACATCCCAGCAGCTTCAGGCAGTTTCCCTGATTATTTCTTAAGCCCTTGCCACCGCACTGCTCCTGCTGTGCTCTTCCCCATCTCCTCCACAGAAATTTCTTTCCTCCTTATCCCCTCGCCTGTGAGGTAACCCCCTGCTAGAGGAGGTGCTGCAGAAATGGTGCAGCTGCTTTCTCTTTGGGGCATCTCACGCTTTGTCCAACACAACTTTTTGGGTGAGGTGTTAAGTCCTCCCAGCTTCACTTCGTGGCTTTGTGCTCCTGTGTTTCCCAGGACACGCAGCTCCGTAGAATCCTGCCTGTGCTCCCTGACCAGGCTGCACAGAGCCCTGGCTGGGTGAGCAGCTCTGTCCTCTGTGACAGCATCACCTCCCTGCAGATTTTGCATCTCAAACATACCCAAAGCTGCGCTTGCACGGGCACGAGCCTGGACCTACACGCTGTTTCAGCTGCCGTGTCCGTGTGCGACCTTCCCCGGACGGACAGACAGACAGACAGACTCACCCATGATTCATCCCTGAATTTTGTTAGTTACAGCAGTTGCAAAAGGCACAGTTGCAATTACACAGTGGAATCACTAAGTGGACGCTCTTAGATCTGGAGAGTTTTGGCGAACTTCACGATGTGGAATTAATTAATTTTATCAAAGACGAAATCTGCTGCTGCTACAAGGGTGAGCTGGTTCAGGTGGGCAAAACTCTTAAGCCACAACTTTTTGATGGCTTTGGTATGAAGAAATAAGCTTGCTGCATGTTTACAAGCAGGTATATATTGCTCTGTGGCTATTTTGATGAAGAAGATACACATGACTGCAGTCCCTTTACAATCAATCCTCTCATCACATCAGTTTCATTTGGAGATAGTAAAGGCAGTGCAGCTGCCTGGTTCAGATCCTGATACCCACTGATGCTGAATGTCCATGTGGCAATGCAAGAGAACTTAATTAAGTGGCATATATATACACATAAATTATATCAATTTTGTTGAACATAATCAGTTAATTAGAAATAGAGCTTTCAATGCAAGCACCTATGGTTATGCCTATGTGCCAGCCTAAGTCTCTCCATAACAGGGGGATCTCAGGGAGCAGGATTGCTTCCAAGCAACTGCATGTGTTGCCAAGCTGTCTTTGTCCCCACAATTATGCTTTGCCATTAACATGATTCACAGAAGAAAAAATAAAACACACTGCAACAAGCCTTTGCTATCACTGGAAGCACATTTTGCTGCACGAGTGGCAGTCCTCTAAAGAATGATGTTCTGCAGATGTCTCCATTTGGGAGGCTGCTTTAGTGGACACTAACAAAGTGTCTCTGGATGTCAAAACTTAAAGAGAACATGTCAAATCACTTTCCAACATCCTGCAGCTGAAGTGATTCCAATACTCCTTTTATTTCTAGGAAAATAATCATCGTTATCCCTATGTAAAGCAACGGGATCTTTCATGCAAGTGACGTGTGTGCAGAGCAGCAAGTTTGATGCTATGCAATACATACAAATGTTGAAAACATATGTGATGATTTAATATCATTAATTTGACCAAACAGAGTGCAGAGCATAACAGCAGATGTGAATGTTCACTGTATGCCACAGCAGAGCATCAAACACGGTTTTGCACGGCATCTGAACAAAGGAGTTTGCTTAACGGGTCTGTACAATTAAAAGTCTACAACTCAATCCAAGAGAACTGGAATTCCCTTCCACTCGGTGAAGCATCTGGCCTGATTGCTGGTGGCTGCTGATCACTGCCATGTCATCACTCTAAAGCCGTGAAACATCCCTGCCATCGTGTTAATTAGCTCCTCTTGCAAAGTGCTTAAGCCACAGAGTGAGGTTACTCACGTGATGTCTCTGCGCTGATAGCAACCTTGAAGAAGGCAAGCGATCAGGTCACTGATAAACTCCACATCATCCCCGTGAAGAGCAGCTTCCAGTTCCTAATGAGCAGAAAGGAGAGACAAAAAAAAAAAAAATTTAAAAAATCCAACCATTAAACGAATTCCTCAGAATTTCCTGCTAGCTCATCAGGACCAAAAAGACCCAAACAGCCTCATGTATGTGTACAGCAGCACACAGTGGGTAAACTGACCTTCCTCATCATTAAAAATACTGCTTCTACTACCTCTTCATTGCAAGAGTTTATGGGAAGACCTTGAAAGGCTTTTACTGAATGTCACTGTCCAGCCAGAAGACTAAGGCTTTTGTCTGGATGCAGAAAAATAGGGTTCAGTGAGGCTGAGCTCCACTACAGCCTAATAATTTCTCCCATGTTCACCTGATGGACAGGAATCAACAGTTTCATTCTCCTGCTTTACTTCCACTCACTAGGGCTGGCGAGCTCAATTTAAGAGATGTGCTCAGAAAGCAGTGGCCCTAAAAGCCACTTACAACCCAGAAGTAGCAGTTTCAGATGGATTGCCAAAAAAGGCTGAAAGCTAGCAAATGCCTCAAAGAAAAGCAGGCATTTTGATTATTTATTTCCCATTGGGTTCCTTATTTTTCCAATTCCAGCAAGAGAGAAAGGATAGAGGGATGTCAGACTTCATGACCCAAAATCTCAATCCTTGATGGAGAGTATCATGGCTTATGTCAGCACAGTGGAGTTCACAAAGATGTGATGCAGAAACTGATCCACAAAAAGGATAAACTCCTGAAATTTAGTTATTATTAATTTTGCACACATTGCAAGAAATATCCTTTTTTTCAGCTAGCAGTTTCAAGCTTTGTTTTCCAAATATTATTTGGTTAATTAGTTTTATTTGTATGCCAGAAAATTATTCACAGTAAGAAAAATCCACATTCTATAAGACTTATCATCACTACCATACAGCACCTAACAAGATTTAATATGGATAAACAATATAGGCATAAGAAGCCATTCTTTTTGGGTTTCAGAGTAAATAATGGATTGAATACAAATTCCTACTTGAATGTTACTCAACAGACTGCTACACAAATAGCTAAGCTAATGGCTACAGAATAAAGGTTAATGGCCAGAGAATAAAGGATAAACGTTTTGGCACTTACCCAATAAAGAAGAGAAAGTGCTTTTTTATTAGACCGCAGTAACTGCAGTAATAAAATTATTGATAACAGATTGCAGTTTAAACGCCACTTGTAGTTTTTTATTGGAAATGTATTAATGGCATATTTTCATTAGCAGCACTGCTCTTATTTACCTCTTGTGCAACATCCAAAGTGCTTCAGGAGCGGAAGCCTGACACCTGCCCTGTGAAGAATGTACTAAACACATGTATTATATGTGGAAACTGGAGGTAAGGAAAGGGCAGCATGCAGCCAAAGCCTGCTGCAGCGTCCCTGCCACAGAGCTAGGGAAAGTACCAGGAATCTCTGTTCTCTGCCTCTAGATAAACACCCTGCTTAATGACAAGTTAATACAAAAACACTGCAGTTGCTGCTTGCCATCCCTTGGATGGAGAGAGTGATGTTATTGTTGGATAAATAGTAATCATGCTATATATATATATAGTAGTTACCTAGTGAATTCACTTAGAACCACAGAATGGCCCAAGCTGGAAGGGACCCACAAGGACTGAGCCCAGCTCCTGGCCCTGGCCCTACTAACCACTTAATAAGTGGCTTGTATTTTAGAGGTGCTGAGGTGACTTACTTTATTTGTAAAATATTTTTGTGGACATATGCCCTCCATAAATATCCCTGAGGGAGAGAGGAGGAGGGAGGACCTGAAGAATGTGATACGCTAAACCATCCCAGGTGTGTTACCACATTACCACAATAAACTTGGCAGCTTGTGAAAAATGACATGTTAGAACCCAGGATGATGGGCAGGGGGAAAAAGTAAGTCTCCAGGATGCCTCCCTGCATTCAGCCTCTCCCTCATCCACATACACTTGTTCATTAAAGCTGTCAGTCAGCAGTCTGCCCCTGCTAGGATGCCACAGCCTTTTGTGCCAAGGAATATTTAAACTGCTTCCCGTGAGCCTTTTCAGCCTGCTGTTTGACTAACACTCCCTAAGCAGTGGCCACAACTGCCTCTGATAGCCCCTATCTGCAGCCATTGTTTTCCAGGCCCGAGAGTGACCTTTACATTTTTGGAGACATTTCTGGAGTCAGCGCGTTACCCCAGGAGCGGGGGACATTCCTGGGGCTCTGGGCAAGATGTCATCTCCTGGGCAGGGACTGAAACACCTGGATGGGCTGTTTTCCCCCCTTCTCCTGCTGCATGCTCCTTGTCCTTGTCTTCATGGCAGACGTAGCACCAGGTTTGGGGACCTGACCCAGACAGATCTCAGAGCCACTGCAAAAAGGAGGCTCTGGGCACATGGACCAACACGGGGCTGGGTGCAGAGTCCCAGTGCCACGCTGGGTTGAGGGGCTCTGGAACAAGCCAGGATTAATCAGCACACACAAAGCATGGGGCCAGTGAAGGTCCAACCCTGGCAGGCGTGAGGCTGTCGGTGCTTTTGTGGAAAGACACTTGCACCATGCTCCCCCCAGTGCCATGGGTGTTTCCTGGAGCCCATCCTGATCCTCTGGTCCCTGCCAAAGGCAACACTCAGTGCCAGAATGTTACGGTAAAGGCACAGTCCAAGTATTACCGTGATTATTTGTCTTGGAAAAAGCATGCAGACGTTGTCCTGTAATGTTTCTGTCTCTTTTTTACTATTGCTGCTTGTGACAGAAGGGTAAGAGCAGTGAGAGGAACGTGATGAATGAACACAGGGCTTGAACAATGAACCCAAGGTTGGGTCCATCAGCTGTGTTTATGTCACAATTTTCTATCCAACTGGATTCTCAATCTTCCTGTCCCACATATCTAAATCCTAAACTCTTCCCACACACCCAGAGTGCTGTGGGTGTGCCAGACACACCAGGAGGATGTGATGCAGATCTTAACATCTCAAGAACATGAACAAAGAGTGGGTATCCATTCAGGTTTTCACCTAATGCTTCAGCCCACATTTTGCATGAGGATTTTTCCAGCCCTCTCCTCCAAGAGGGGACAGCCACCAAAGCAGCGCAATGCTCAAGCAGTGCATCTAAATGGAGGTAGGGCTGAAGTGATGCCAGAGACTCTTGAGAGAAAGAGGCCACTAAAACCCCCCTGGTCCTTAGGGCAAACCCTGCCCCAGTCACCCATCCCCACACTCCTCCAGCCTGGCCAAGACGAGCGGCTCAGCTTCCTCCCTGCCACCATCCTCCCCACGCCTCCAATCCTTTTGTTTTTCCCCTTTTCTCTTTGAGCACTGAGCTGTGAGCACAGAAATCTGAACCTTGCCAAAACGCTTTGGGGACAGCACAGAAAGGAAACAGAAGAGGCAGCAAATCAGCAGAGGAAAAGGGGGGGACACACATCTCCTCCTCCTCTAGCTGGAGAGAGCAACAGACAGGAGAAAAGCAGGATTCTCCCCCTCTCCAGCTGGCGTCACACCTCATTAGGGAAAAGCCTGTTTAATGTCTTTCCCTCCCCCCAGCCCAGTACTAAATCCCCCCTGAGTCAGGCAAGGACTGTTGAGAAGAGGCAGTTGCCAGAGCAAGGGTGGGAGCAAGGGTGACCATCTCTGCCAGGAGGAGCACTGGCCCAAAGCAGGGTTAGCAGGGTGGGAGAGACGGTACCAACTCGTTCCTCCTCGCTCCCCGGGACACTGAGCTGGGACAGAAGGGGCTGGTACCCCACACCCAGCACTCAGGCAGGTATGGTTAACCCCACTGGCTGGGGGCCTGAAACAAAGGGTGCTTTGGATACCCTCTGTGAGAGCTGCCCAGGCTTTTGAGAGGGAGGACAGTCAACTTTCCCCACAGAAGTAAACAAATGAGTCCGAGACAGCGACACCACTGTCACCAAGCCAGCATGGGGTGACCACGGGGCTGCTGCACGTGCTGCTTTTTGAGCTGTGGAAAGCAGCCAGCCAGCCTCCAGCTCCTGCTCCAGCAAGCTGCCTGCACAGGGGGCAGCCTCACAGAGCTTGGGGCCTTTGTTTCAGAAGACAGACTCCTCCAAAGCTGCAAGAGCCCAGTGCGAGCAGGGCTGGGTGCTGAGGTACAGCACTACAGGTTAGAGGTTTCTTCTGTGCTGGAGCTGAATCATCTATAACTGAACCTGATGGACATAACCAGTTTAAGCACAGCTAAGCCTTGTCCAAGTTAGCCATCAGTTTAAAAACCCCAATCCCTTCAGCTCTATTTCCATACCGCTGCCGTTATCAGCTTTCCATTGCAACGCTCCAAAGTGACTCAACAGGCTTTTGCAGAGGCTTTAGGAGATCACCAAAAGCTACCAGCAGGACGTGCTGAGCCAGCCCCAACCCCTGCTCTGAAATTTCAATGCCGTCACTGAGTCAAGTCAGGATGTTCTTTTCCCCTCACAGATAATTAATGACAACAAGCATCTGGGCAAAAGTTTGGCAAATTCGTGCCAAAGACTACTGGGATTCCCTGGGCAGGAAGATGGAAACTGCAGGCCTGAAATGCTACAGGGGAAATGCTACAAGGGAAAACAGCAGTGGCTGCCATAAATTCAGAAAGAAGTTGTGGCTCCTGGTCCTGATGGAGTGCCCCAGACATGCCATCTTAATTTTAAGTGGCTAGTTGGAAACACTATGTGTTATCCAAGTCTGCAGCTGATGCACCTTTCCCAGCTTCCCCACAGTCCTGCAGGAGCCTGCATGCTGCCCCTCCAGAGCTTTAAGGCTTCCAAAGCTGAAAGGATCCCCAATTTCTTCACTCTGCCTTTCCACAGAGGAAAACGGGTGCTAAATGCCCTTCCTGTGCTCCTGGTGACGGGGATGAAGTTAGCAGCTCCCTCAAGGAAACATCATCATCTTCACCTCACCCTGGCATCACCAGCTCAGAGGGAGCCAAGATGGCCTTCTACAGTAGGTTAGGTGTGTGAGCTGAAGAGGTTAATGACACTCATCACCACAGTGGTCCCAGCTCCTCTCTGAGCCTCCATTCTGGAGTGTGCCAGGTCAAGGGATGAAGAGCAAATACCTGAGGGAGGAGAAAAGCTATGCTGTCAGAAGGGAACTATCATTTGGGGAGGGGGACAGAGCAAGGGCAGCAAAGGTATTCCCTTTTCCTGTTCCTTCAGGTTCCCCCTTAATGTCTGTCAGTGCCTGCTGAGATGTCCACCTTCCCCAGACTTCTGAGAGCAGACTTTGAAGGCTTTTTCGAACATGTTGTAAATAGGAGCACAATGCTACTCCAGGGCTAGGCAGAGGTGTGAGATGACAGCTTTGTATGAGGGAGACTGGCTAGAAACAGAAAGCCAGGGAGGATTTGTCCTCCACATTATGGCTGTTTGCAAAGAACAAACCCCACGTGCTCCCCACCACTGCCAGCAGCACAAGGGGTAACGTCAGCCATCCTCTCCTCCAGCAGCTCCCTCCAGCTGTGAAAGGGGATGCAATACATTGAATTCTGCTCAGTTCAGCCTAAGTAGGTTTGCAAATGCAAACTGTTTGCCGTGCCAGTGGACATTTTGGTCAGGCTAGAATCTTCCAGGCTTTATTTATAGGTAAACTTACATTTTGTCTTCCTTTACCCCCTCTATCAGGATGCTTAAAGCTCTGAGACCACCGTGCTCTCTACCTACCACCTATCCCACTTACTGGAACAGCTGGAGTTCTCCATCCACATTAACCTGCTGCCTGATCTCTCCCTTGGGACAGGGACCCTCCCCTATTTGCACAGCCTGCCGCTCCTTGCTCTCCAAGTGGAATTTTTCACTGCTGTGCAATACAAACAAAAACGAGCAGCTCACGCTGGGTGGCTAAACTGTACTGAAAAGAGATTTCAGACTGATCAATCCAGTCTCCCTCATGCCCCATAGCCATGTACCAGTGCTAGTAATGCTTTCTTCTCCTCCTAGCTCATCCTGCCTGCAGTGCTAGCGATTTGAGAACTACATTTGTTATGAATGTATGCACTGTCAGCACTTTAAAGATGTAAAACTGCTACTCATTCCATTTCTGCCCCCTGGCAATGCACCTTTTCAGATGGACAGGGCACAGCTGAAGCTCTGAAGTAACAAGTGATTAGTTCCTGTTTAGTAGTTAGGTATCAGTACTTTATGCCTCAACAGCATTGCCATCCCAGAGCATCAAAGCATTTAAAGAACATTCAGTAAAGCCTTGCAGCACCTGTGAAGAAAGGAGAGGCACACACCCACAAGCAGAGAAATTTTACAGGCAGCCCAGCATCCACACCACGGGTATGCTTCACGTGGTAGTGGGGCTAAGAGAGAAGCCTTAAGGCTTGACACTTGATGCCACTGCAAGCATCTTTCTTACTCTGCAGCTTTATGAGCAGCCAAAGCCTTAGGAGATCGTGCTATTTCCCTCCAAAGGATAATTTCTCCCTTTCAAAATAATCCTCTCTTCCTTCAGTGCAGATAATCTACACCGTTTACCATAAACCAGTTACGCTGGCTGAGGGGCAAGCATCGCACTGGGCACTGAGCTGGCTTTACAGGAAATTTCAGCCTCAGCAGAACCTCAGCCTGTGGTTTGCAGACCTCTTGCAGACCCCGTGGAAGACTTCCAAGAGGCCTGTGAAGGGCAAATAAGAAAAGCAAGCCTAACACCAGCCTGCTTAAATTTCTAATCAGGGGTCTATGCCTTTATGGGAAAAGCCTTGGCACAGTGATCTTAAAACAAAA